>JAHBCN010007496.1:0-43099 GCA_019359885.1 Listronotus oregonensis | reverse complement strand
ATTGCAAACCTCCACTTTCACACGCCGCAACGTGTAGGCAACCATGTATACACTAGCCTTTTTGTAAACAAATGTGGCTGCTGCCTTTGAACTTGAAAGTTCGCAATTTAATGGATAATTTGATGACGAATATCTCGTAAACGAAACGTTGCCGAAAATTTTTTTTTGCAGATTCGTAATCAGCGCCCCTAAAAAACTCCCGTATACCAAATTTGGTCAAAATTGGAGAGGAGGCAACTTTCGAGACAATTACCGTTTTTTGGGGTGCTGATTACAAATGTAAAAATTTTTTTTTTTGGCAATGTTTCGTTTTTGAGATATTCATCATCAAAGTTGAAAATCAAACTAACCTTATTTACACTATCCCTCCTTCATTTTGCACAGTATTCTTGGTTTTTACACTAAATTGGCACACAATATTTCACAAACACCTTTTAAAAACTTGTTTTTATATTTATTTTGCACATTTTTTTCATTGAATTGCAAACCTTCACTTTCACACGCCACAATGTGGTCGCAACCATGTTTACATTAGGGATTTTATCAGCAAATATGGCTGCTGCCTTTGAACTTGAAAGTTTGCAATTTAATGGAAAAAAGGTGTAAAATAAATAAGATTGCAAGGTTTTAAAGGTGTTTATAAAATATTGTGTGCCACTTTAGTGTTTAAATAAAGAATTGTGTACAAAAAAAAGAAGGGGGAAAATAGTGGAAATGAGGTTAGTTTGATTTTCAACTTTGATGACAAATATTTCAATACCGAAACGTTGCCGAAAAAATATTTTTGCAGATTCGTAATCAGCGCCTCAAAAAACCCTCGTATACCAAATTTGGTCAAAATCGGAGAGGAGGCAACTTTCGAAACAATTATCCAAATCTGAAGTTAAATTTTGTCGGACACATCTAGTTTTTAAGTTATAACACCTTACTTGGACCTTACCCCAAAAACGCGCCAACTTTTCTAAAATTCCTCCTTCTTGAAACTGGTCACAGCCAAACTGAATGATTTTATGGTACAACTATGATTATTTATTAGGATACATTTATTTTTACGTTTCTTTAGTCGTTATTTTTAACTAAAAACACCACCAAAAAAAAACTATTTTTACATATAAAAAGTCAACAAAACTATCTAGGGATTTTTAAGCCGTGGTACAACTTTGTAAACAGTAAAAGCGCCTACTTTTTAATTATTTATTGTGTAAAAATGGAGTTAACATTAACTGCATTTATTTTGTTTGTGTTTAAAAAGGAGGATGTTGTCAATTACCTATTTACAACTCCTAAAAGCTTTAAGGACTGAACCCTACGTCATTGGAAAGTAGGCCAGTCGGTAAAAAGTATAGTTAGGAAAACAAGTAGGGTTGCTAAGTGTCCCGTTTTAAGTCGGGATCTTATGCATCCGATGTCCGAAATAATGTAAAATTTCGTATGTAAATTTATGGCAACAGGCCTATAATGCCATACTCGGGTGAGCGCTTGGGCCTTTAAGTATTATAGGAAATATTGGTTTTTCCCTGTGGTTGCCAATGGGTTGGCGATGGTACCCGTTGGCATCCCATACATCTGTCAAAAGCGAGTGTTTTCATATGGGTGCCTACAGCAGGTTGGCACCCAAAACCTATTCTTGGGATACCTTCTACTATATATATAACTTTCTTTTTTATTTTCACCAGACCAGAGCACTTATAATTTTCACATTGACACAAGAACGATTTAAAGAACAAAAAGTCTAATTCTCAATGATATTTACACTTGTCTTGCTGTTGGATCCAATTCAAATGAGTGCTGTAATGCAATACAATAGAAACAGCAGCGGTTGCGCGTATTTCTTGTTTTAACTTGTTTGTGCGATTATCTAAGGCGTGTAAATTCAAGTACTTGGTTGATTTTTTACTTCAAGTACTTTTTATTTACTTGAAGTACTTTCTTTACTTAAAGTACTTTTTTACTTCAAGTACATCGTAATACTTCAAGTACTTAAATAAATACTTCAAGTAATTTACTTGATCAAATCAAGTAAAAATCCAAGTATCTTCATAAAAACTAATCAACTACAAGTACCTCCTAATAAAAAGTACTTGAAGTAAAATACTTGAAGTACAAAAAAGTACTTCAAGTAAAATTTTACTTGAAGTACTTTAAGTTTTGACAGCTCTGGACGTATTTTATTCTGCCATCTTATGTAACAATCCTAAGTATTGACCTGTGGGATGTTGTGAAAATGGGTTTAACATTCTCACACTGTAATGCAGCTGTTGAGAGTGGTTTCTCCATCAACAAATCAATACTTGTTGAAAATCAACATGAGGAAACAATTTTGTCTCAAAGAAAAGTCTATGATGCAATCATAAGTGCAGGAGGACGAAAGAATATACTGATTACACACAAAATGCTTACTTCAGTAAGATCTGCTAGAAGGCGGTATGAAGTGGCGTTGGAAGATAAAAGAAGAAACCAGTCAGAAGAAGAAAAAGGGAAGGCTGAAAAACGTAAACTTGATTCAAAAATTAAACAACTTGAAGATGAAAGAACAAAGTTACGTATGACATCCCAAGTGGAAGAAGAGCAAATATTGCAAAAAATCAAAGTGTTGAAAAAACACATGGAATGAAGATGATAGATTTACGATTTTTTATTATGTAAACATGTTCCTTATACTACTGGTTTCAATTTAAGAACACATATTTGTAGTGAAGTAGTGTACATTTTGTTATCTATGTATTACATACTTTTTATATATTTATTCACAAGTTTAGTCGGACTTTAAAAAAGTTACTTTTTATATATGTTGTATTATGATGATAGATTTACGATTTTGTATGATGTAACACATGTTCCTTATACTACAAGTTTTATTATAAGAACACATATGTGTAGTGAAGTAGTCTACATTTTGTTATCTATGTATAACATACTTTTTATATATGTTGTATTATAAAAAAAACTAAAAAGGTGAGAGTTGGGCAGCTATGAGGATAGTGGACGCTGCAATAAAAAAATGTTAAAAAAATTACAGTTGTATTATTATATTATTTATTTTCCTTTGGCTTGTTTATTTATAGTGCGTGTGTCAGGAAAAAGATTAGTGTTTGGTCAGGAAAAGTCAGGAAAAATGACTTTGATTTTGTGGGAACCCTGCAAATGCTTTTTATAGAATTTTCCAATTTCTCTATTAAAGATATTTTTTTACATTTAATCCTGATAAAACAATTTAAATTTTAAATAATGCGCCTTTCAGTTGTAGAGATCGAACGCTGTTAGAATAACACCGATACGTCACGGTTTTATACGGGTTTGCCATATGGGACCGTGACGTATCGGTGTCTTTCTTACAGCGTTCGATCTCTACCAACATATCTGTCTAAAAATCCTTACATAAATTCGTTGATTGTTTTTGAATATGAAAATAAAAATTTTGAATGTGTTTTTTAGTAAAACTAATAAGTAAATAATCGGGGAAATAAGTTTATCCTGTAAAATAATAAGTGTTCTTCCATAAAATGATTCAGTTTGGCCATGACCAGGTTTACGAAGGAGGAATTTTAGGAAAGTTTATGCATTTTTGAGGTTAGGTCCGAGTAGGGTGTTATAACTTAAAAACTAGAGGTTTCCGACAAAATTTGACTGCGGATTCGTGATCAGCGTCCCAAAAAACCCCTGTGTACTAAATTTCAATAAAATCGGCCTTGGGCCCGATAAGTAAAATATTACTGTTATTTTTATTTTTACAGATTCAGTAATTTGTGTACCTCTGAGGACTGGCAACTGAAAAACGAGGAAGTAGACATTAAGGAGGATTGGTTGGAACAAACCGAAACAAGGTAGGTCCCTACTTTAATAGAATTTCCGATCGCAGGCATACAGGGTAAGTCTGTGAAGTAAGACCCCCAGTTTATTTCTTTAAATATTCAAATTGGAAAAAAATGTTTTATACAAAAATATTTTGGTTTTTGCTCCTCTATATTTTGCAACGTTATGTATACAGGGTGTATCAAAAAGTCTGTTCAAGGACAAAGTTCATTTTTTTTGATGACTCCCTATATTTTTTGTACATTTTTGTTTTCTGCATAAAATTCTAGATATTTTTTATTCAGCATATCATATCCCTATATTCAAGTGTTGACGAGATATTCGCATTTAAATAAAAAATTAAAAGAGAAAAATTTGCTCATCTTTTAATGTTGTTTTACGTTTCTATGGTTTCAGCGGTATTTGAGAGTTGCATAATAACCATATATGCTATAGAGATTAATAAGAATGTGAAAATGACAGTTTTATTAATTTGTAAAAAAAAATGTTTTTCTACTACTGTATAAATAAGAAAACTTTGTGGTCCTAGCAACGCGAATGATAATGAAAGTAATATTTTCAGCTCCTGGACAAAAAAGTAAGAGTAAAAAAAAGAAAATATGCTTGTGGGAAATATTAGGATTTATTTATAAAAAGTAACTAATTTATGACAAAATATTTTAAAAAAACTAGGTTAGGTATTAACATTAAAAGTAATTGTGCAATTTGAGCAATTAGCAAAAGAAATTGGAGGAATAATACTTGAATTAACAGTTTTTAAATTTGTTGTTGGGGTATCGTTATCACCTTTAACTACGTTAATATTCATATTTTTCACTGTTACTTTATTAGAGAAAACATTGGTAGGAATTTCGTGTAAAATCTTCTTTGAAATTTCCACCTTATTACTATAGGATTCAGCAATATATCCCTCCGCAACAGAAGAAGACTTCCAACCTTCATGCCTTTTTAAGTCCAAAATATCGACATCCGAAGCATTGGCAAGGAACGTAGTTGACGTTCTTCTAAAAGAATAGCCAGTGTATCTACTGATGTCTTCAAGCTTCAAAAACTTCGCAATTTCTTTAGGTACATTTGAAATAGTGTGCTTTCCAATTACTTGATTAACACATTTACCTCTTTCATAACGATACAATAAACGCTCATCTAGAGCATTCCTTGGTCTCAGCTTAATATATTCCTGTAGAAATCTGACATAAGGAACTGAGCCTTCATCGTTGGTTACTACAAAGTTTCTTTTAACTTTATTTTTAGACTCCACTATTTTTACTATAGCCACGTCATTTCTTATTTCTACATCACTTAGCTTCATTCTGTATATTTCGTCTGTCCGGCATGCCCCAGCCACTCCCATAATGGCTATTACTTTCATTGCTAAGTAACTTTGATCAGGCGCGTTAAGTAAAAACTTTATGATTTCTTCTTTTTAAAAATTTTTGACTTTTTTGCCTCATAACCATCGTTTTTCCTTTTAATAAAAGCAACTAGTTTTTGAACTCCGAAATATCTTGATTTTTGTTTACGGAAATTGTTAACTTGAGCATGGAATATACAGACCAGAGGGTTGGTGGTGATAAAGACTCGGATTTTTCTTGAAAATACGCCAACATCACATTCTCGTCAATCCGCCCCACATTTTTTGTAGCAAGCCATTCAGAAAACGATTTATATGTTTGATGGTACCTCTTTAGATTTGTCTGGCAGAAGTGAGGCACACGCAAGGTCAGCTGCCTTTTGGATGCCATTTTCATATTCATTTAACATTTTAAAATGGGAATGGATTTATACTAAATTAACAATAATTCAAAATCTGACAAGTGCTGATGACAGATAATGTCAACAATAAATGTGTTGCTATGGATTAATTTTTAACAGGTAAAATTTCAAAATCTCTGATATTTCTATTAAAACATGATGTTAATGATTATTAAATTATGCGATACATAGAACAGTAGTAGAAAAATATAATACATTACACGATGCGAAAGGCCTTTCAAGTGTTCGGAGGTTTTAAATAGCCTCGGCTTCGCCTCGGCCATTTAAAAACCACCTCACACCAAAAAGTAAACTTTCGCATCTTGTAATGTAAATAACTATTTAATCGTTTTTTTCTTGTTTAAGGTTTTACCTATTTCTACTCGTCATGTGATATTTAATTACTTATTAATTGTTACTATGGCTGTTTTGTCACTCTACAAAAACCGCTAAACCATAGAAACGTAAAACAACATTAAGAGTTGAGCGGATTTTTTCATTCTAAATTTGTATTTAAATGAGAATATCTCGTAAACAATTAAATATAGGGATATGATATGCAAGATAAAAAATATCTAGAATTTTATGTAGAAAACAAAAATTTAACAAAAAATATAGGGAGTCATTAAAAAAATAACTTTGTCCTTGTACGGGCTTTTTGATACACCCTGTATACATAACGTTGTTCGCAAAATATAGAGGAGCAAAAACCAAAATATTTTTGTATAAAATATTTTTTTCCAATTTAAATATTTAAAGCAGTAAATGGGGGGTCCCACTTCACAGACTTACCCTGTATATTACCTGTATACCCAGATATACAGGGTGTCCCAGAATATGTGGATAATCTTTCGGAATCTAATAGAAAACCTAAAAATATTATGACAAGTTCCCATAAACTTTTTTGCTACGAGCCTTCCTACGGGGATACAGGTACATAATGGACGACCCTGGAAAGTTTTTTTTTAATAACTTTTAAAATACTAAGTGTAATTTTATATTTTTTAATATGATGGTTACTTGATAAGTCTTCTTAAAATGAACCCATTAAATCATAGTTGGCTTATTTAGTTTGCCAGGGACAGAGTAGCTCTGACACAATAATAGCAATTTTTTTAACACCCTGTATGATAAAGGCTCAAACCAATATTATTTTTGGATAGCTTTAACCGTCAAAAAAAAAAGGTATTCTTGATTGATATCGATAAAATCAACTGTTTACGAGAAATAAAATATCATGTTAGGGTTTTTTTTTACATTATACAGGGTCTTTTCTAATTGTACGTCAATATTTAAGGAGGCAATTTTTGGGTCCATTTCAAGAAGAAAACTTTATATGAATGTATGTCCTAAACGTCCTAACTTTTGAGATACAGGGTGCTAAAATTTTTCAAAATTAATCATTTATTATTAATATCTGTAATACCACTTTAGATATTTTAATGAAATTTGGCATACATGTACTATTTTTTTTTTAATCTTTTTGACAGCTCACGAAGGATTATTATATATGTATATTATATGTTACACATTATATATACATACATAAACCTAAATACCAAAGTACCGTGAGCGCCGGGTTTTCCGGTGTTTAACCCTTTCTTCCCAGTAGTTCCGTCAACGTTGTCCAAGCACTGAAACATGCAAATGTTGCATTTCACAGCACCTTTTAGGCAACGCGGTAGTGCCACCATGTACTATGTATCAAGCAGCATTTTTTAGTGTACCACATTTTTTTTATTTGCCAAAATAGGCAGGTCAAATTCTGTATGAACGTCACTGATGGAATGAATAAGCATGGTCGTCTCTAATATAAAAATTAGGGATAGAACGATACCGATATTGGTATCGGTATATCGGCAATTGTTGCCGATTATCGGTATCATATCGTATCGGCAAGCTAATTGGCGATATATCGGCAAAAAAATTTTTGCCTTTTCAGTGCATAAATATAATGAAAATAAATAATAAATGAAATAATTTATTAAACAAAATAAAAGTTTTTATTCTAAAGGTAACATTTTTACTAAAAAATGAAAACAAATCCTAACACTACTAACAAATACCGGGTGTTGCTCCGCCGAGCGGGACATATGGAATCCCATGTAAATTTTGAAGTAGTCAAATATTGGCTCCCCTAATTATTTTAGACAAAAATGCTATTAGGATATATTGAAGAGCACAATAAGTTCCACCCAAAATAAAAATTTAAGCATTTTTCAACCAACCAGTAAAGAGTAAACTGCTTAAATACTTCTGCAACATAGTATCTCATTATGCACCTTGTACTCTAGAAATCAATAATAAAAACACCATATCGATTTATCAGTGACAATTTAGATCATTAATTTATAATGTCATTGCCAAAACTGAACAATTTTATACGGGAATTTCAAAAAGAATCCTGGCATTTCATTTTAGTTTACAGCTAATTCCAACACATGCACTCACAGTTACGCAAGACAATAAAACAAATTTGTCTACATTTAGAAATCAATTTATGACGAAAATATCAGGATTTAATCAAATGCTCAAATATTCCTCCATTAACTGCCAGACAATAACCCAAACCATTATAAAACTCATTTCTTACGTTGGCTAGTTGGTACATCGATATTCTGGCACAGTCGGCGGAAATAGCATTCCTTAGCTGGTCTAAATTTTCATATTTTTTATTGGTATAAAGCTTAGTTTTTAAATGTCCCCATAGAAAAAAATCGTTTGGCGAAAGATCCGGAGACCTGGCTGGCCAAGATATTACGTGGTTCGGGCCTATGATGTCGTTATTAAATGCGTTGTTCAAGTATTCGCGCACAGCTCTGGTACTGTGTGCTGGGCAGCTATCCATTTGATACCAAATCTCTTGATTTTCACGAGCAAGGTTGTTCAAAGCAGGCAAAATTTGTTCCTCTAAAAGTTCCAGAAAGTACTCCGCATTCAAATTTCGGTCAAGGAAAAATGGTCCAAGGATATGGTGGCCGAAAATTCCCGCCAAAACATTAATTTTTTGTGGATATTGAGTCCTTGTCTCAACAAATCGATTTGGTTTTCGTTACTCCAGTACCGGCAATTTTTAATGTTGGGTTCGTTGTTCAATGTAAAAGTGCATTCGTCAGTAAAGCAAATATTTTGTAAAAACCTCTGTCAGTGTTTGTCCTCTCCATCATCTCAAAGCAAAATTCCTGTCGTCGTATTTCGTCTCCGTCTCTTAATTCTTGGTGTCTTTCGTACTTGTAAGCGTAGTATTTACATCTTTTTAAAATTCGAGATATTGTGGTGTGGTCTTGTCTAGTAATGTCCTCCAGTTGTCTCGTGCTAATTTTTCCTTCGACCTTCTCTACACAAAGTATGACGTCTAAATTCCTCTCGTTTTGTACAATTTGCCTCTGATTTTCACGTCGATTTTCTTCACATTTGCAATTATTAATTACTGTGCCTGTAGTTTTTTATCGTCCGTTCTATTGTCGATTTACTTGGTATTGGCCTATTGGGAAAATAGGCTGCAAACATGTCCGCTACTCTTCGATAACTATTTCCCTGATAAAACCATTTTATAATAGTGATTTTTTCTTGATTTGAGTAGTTCATTATTTAAAAATGATGTGACATTGATCTGACAGCTTGAGAGTAAGAGGTTAAATAATTTTTCTGGTATTTTATTATAAACTTCTAATAATACAGGGCGCGTAAGAAGATAGGAGATTCGTAACTTATTTTAGCATTTATCTCTTAGCTGGTGGACTGAGAAAAGCTGAAATTTGTACACTGGGTACAACTTTTCGTGCTCTTTAAAAAATCCTAATAATATTTTTTCTAAAATAATTAGGGGAGCCAATATTGGACCACTTCAAAATTTACATGGGATTCCCTATGTCCCGCTCGGCGGAGCAACACCCGGTATACCTAATGTAGTAGGTAGCAGGTACGAAATACAGTATATACCTAATACTTAAAATTTAATTTTTTAATATTATAATGCAAAAACACCAACATTTCAGCCCTATCTGCATTTAATCTAGTTCTTTTAGGCTCGTAAATATTACCTAATTCACTAAAAAGTTGTTCACTTGACACACTGGCAGCAGGAGCTGAAAGGTAGACTGAAGCTGCGTTGTACAAACTGGAAAATGTCTTTTTTTCTGCCTCCCACCACTCGAAAGGAGATTTGGCTTTAAATAGAGTTGAAGATGCCAAATATAATATTATTTCATTTTCCCATCCTTGCTTCATGTATTTTGTAGTACTGGTCTCGAAAGCCGAAGTAGAGGCAATGCTGTCAAAAGTTTCCCAAAATATATTTTGCTTATTGTGTAAAGGATAAATTATCTTCATCATCCGAAGATTCTGGATCTACTTTAGCTTCTGTATATTTCCTTTTATATTTTTAATACAAGATAATGTTTGTTCTTTAGTATCTTTTGGACAAAAAAGGAATTTTAAATCTGGGGTCTAAGAATGTGGCAACATACTTACTTAGATTTTCTTGTTGAAATAACATATCACCAAGTCTTCTCTCTAAACTTGTTAAAAGTTCGTTCTCTAATGTACCTACACCAGCAAAGTTTGGGGCTTCCCCGAACCACCCTTATAATGGGACCTTAGCAAGTGTTCAATGATCCCAGAAAATTTTCTTCACCATCTTTCTTGCGTTTTGATAAAAAATTGTTTTGCCCATCTGCATTTTTTTACCCGTTTCCGGAGTTCTAGAAAATCTGTAAAATAAACGCGAATCACAAACTCATCATCTATTGAAATGGTTTTCAATGCACGTCATTTGAAAGCTTAGAGTGTCTGGTTTCTAAATGTACTTTTTTCTTTTTAATAAAGTCCAACAGACGGACAACAATGCATTTCCAAACCCGTGGACCAGAAGTTCGGTAAGAAACTACCACATCTATCCAGTGTGGAATGTTACGAATCTTTCGACGGCCGTTTTTGCGAAAAATATTGGTGTTGCGTAAAAAATGATAAGGACCATTTTTGTAGATTTCGAAGTGATCTTAATTTTTTTTCTGAACAAAAATTTTCTAATTCGCATATTTTGGAAGATATTCGCGGGAAACTCATTTTTTGGACTTTGGGCGGCTATTTTCAGCGGGTTCCCACGTCGGAATCGTGATAAACTTTTTAGGACCTGGGAATTGCGCCACAAATGAAAACTGTACAGATTTATTTATAGTTTTGGGTACTTTTAGGTCTTCAGTCACTGGACTAAGTGTATGTAATTAAATAAATAAATAACTCATCATCCTAACTATATTAAGGGACATAGAAATCCGAACACACAGTTTAAATGGTTTTATTTTAATAAAATTTGGTGAATTTATTTATCTTACTGAAAATAATAATAATAATAATAATAATAATAATTTATTGGTGCTTATATACAATAGTATTTACACAAGTCATTAAATATGAAACAGAACAGTATTAAAAGAAACATAGTACAAACTAAAAATTAAAATAAATGGGTTTAAAAGACAAAAAAAACGTTAAAACAATTACAAAAGTAAAAACAACGTAACTACATTTCAGCGTAGACAAACAACATGTTAAAAACGGTAATCCAAAAATTCTTTGTAATCGTAGAAGGCCTGACTGATAAGGAAATCTTTTATTTTTCCCTTGTACTGCCTGCTTGGCAGATTGTTTATGTAAATGGGAAGTTTATTATAAAATTTGATGGCCAAGTATCCCGGACCAATAACAATTGATGGAATTTGCAGCCTTATCAGTCTGAGATTTCGGTTTTTATACTGCTTTTTTTTAAATTCACTAACAATCTAAAAATGAATATTGCAGCCGCAGTAAAGATCCAAATTTGGCGGATTTTGGTTCTTGACATTCTTTACGATTGGTTACGATGCCTAGAGTACCGTGACCTGTACGATTTCGTCAACTTAGTGAGTTTGAGAGGGCCGTATAGTGGGACTTTGGGAAGCTGGACTTTCTTTTCGGGAAATTGCAGTTAGAGTGCAAAGAAGTGTAGACACTGTGGTTAGGTGTTGTCAGGCATGGCTTTAAAAAGGCCGTACGCGAAGAGCAAGGGGCACTGGACGCAGCTGTAGAACAACAGACCGTGAAGATCGTCGCCTAAGATTATTGGCTTTAAGGGACCGTTATTCCACTACCAGGTCCATTGCAAATGAATGGTTTGCAGAACATGGAAGACCTATTGGCATGCGAACTGTTTACCGACGAATGAGAAGTTTTGGCCTGTTTTCATACCGACCACACTGGGTCCTCCCTTTAACTCCAGAACACCGACGTAATCGCCTTGAGTGGTGCAGAGAACGGTCACTCTGGGATCAGGAATGGAACAGTATTGTCTTTAGTGACGAGTCTCGATTTTGTTTAGGCATGCACGATGGTTGAGCCAGGGTTAGAAGGCGACGTGGTGAAAGGAGGAATCCACAGTTTTTTGTTGAAAGACATGTTCATCACACTGTTGGAGTTATGGTTGGTGGTGCTGTAGCTTATGGTTCCAGGTCACCTTTAATCTTCATCAGAGGTAACATGACCGCGCAGCGTTATATCCAAGAAGTTCTAGAACCCCATCTTTTACCATATCTTGACACCCTGGCAAATCCAACTTTCCAACAAGATAATGCCCGACCACATGTTGCAAGAGTCCAACGTACTTCTTTCGACAAAATGATGTCACATTGTGACCATGGCCACCAAGATCTCCCGACTTATCCCCAATTTAACACGTGTGGGATATGATGGGTAGGAGATTGTTCAATTTGCAACGTCCTCCTCAGACTCTAAGACTCTAGGAGCACTTCGAGAGGAGTTGGTGATTGCCTGGAATGGGATACCACAGGACGACATTGACCACCTGATCAGAAGCATGCCTAGACGCGTTGGAGAATGCGTAACACATCGGGGTGCATCCACACATTATTAAAGGTAAAAGGGCTTTAAAGCAATGCAATATTTTAATCATTTACTTATTATGCTTCATCAAGTACTTATACAAAATTCTATTAAAATAAAATCATTTAAACTGGGTGTTCGGATTTCTATGTCACTTAGTATATATTTAAGTGCCTTCATAGATTATATTTTGGGGTATTACAACCAACATTACTCTGACATCAACCTGTTATGGATAAGTCTAAGTCCCATAAGAGACAATTACAACTTGGATTATTGTAATATTATGTTAGGACCGTTTATCAGGGCATTTTTATGTTTTAGTCTGTTCATTGTATTTCTTGGTTTAATTGGTTATTTTTAATTTTAAATTATAAGTTAATAATAAGTTAAAATTAAACACAAAAAGTATTAAAACTACTTTCACTTCCCGTTTTCTCGATGCGCTTTTTTGTGATTTAAGACACTATTTTTATCATTTTGTATTATATTGTAAAAAAAAACTTATGCTACTATTTTTTGTGTTTTTAGAATATTGGCTAATTGCATTCGTCAAGAAAATCGTAGAGATTTTATAATCACAAACGATAATCCAGAAATGCAGAAACAGAACTTAAAGGAACACACCATTTGCCGTAAGAAATCAGGTAAAGTTTTCAAATGTACTCAGTGTGAATTTCAAACTCCTTGGATGGGCAGTTTAAAGAAACATCTTTCTTGGCATAAAAATTTTGAAGATGCTAAATGGTTTAAATGTGATCAGTGTGAATATCAAACTCCTTGCAAAAGTAATTTATTTCGGCATGTTCTACGACATAAAAAACACGAAGATATTAAGATGTTTAAGTGCGATCAGTGTGATTATCAGAGTTTTTGGAAAAGTGGTTTAAAGAACCATTGTCTCAGGCATAAAAATCGCGAAGATAATAAAATGTTTAAATGCAATTATTGTAATTATCAAGCTACTCTGAAAGGTAATTTAAAAAAGCACGTTCTCCGGCATTTAAATCCCGAAGATACTCATATGTTTAAATGCGATCAATGTGATTATAAAAGTTTATACAAACACTGTTTAAAGATGCATCTGCTTAAGCATACAAATACCGAAGAAATTATTATGTTTAAATGCGATCATTGTGATTATCAGTCTCTTCAGAAAAGCAATTTAAAGACGCATTCTCTCAGGCATAAAAATCCCGAAGATATTGGTATGTTTAAATGTGATCAGTGTAATTACCAAAGTTTACACAAACACAGTTTAAAGCTGCATCTACTTACGCATAAAAATCCCAAAGATCTTAAAATGTTTAAATGTGATCAATGTGATTATCAAGCTTCTCTGAAAGGTAATTTAAAAAAGCACGCTCTCCAGCATATAATTCCCAAAGATACTCATATGTTTAAATGCGATAAATGTAATTATAATAGTTTTTACAAACACTGTTTAAAGAGGCATCTGCTTAAGCATACAAATACAGAAGATGTTGTTATGTTTAAATGCGATCATTGTGATTATCAGACTCTTCAGAAAAGCAATTTAAAGACGCATTCTCTCAGGCATAAAAATCCCGAAGATATTCATATGTTTAAATGTGATCAGTGTAATTACCAAAGTTTACACAAACACAGTGTAAAGCTGCATCTACTTACGCATAAAAATCCCGAAGATCTTACTATGTTTAAATGCAATCAATGTAATTACCAAACCGTACACAAACACAGCATAAAGCTGCATCTGCTTACGCATAAAAATCCTGAAGATGCTGCTATATTGAAATGCGATTATTGTGATTATCAGACTGTTGTGAAACGCAATTTAAAAATGCATCTTTTTAGGCATAAAAATCCTGAAGATATTGAAATGCTTAAATGCTATCATTGTAATTATAAGACTCTTCAGAAGAGCAATTTAAAGACGCATCTTCTCAGGCATAAAAATCTCGAAGATACTGATGTGTTTAAATGCGATCAATGTAATTACCAAACTTTATACAAACACAATTTAAGAATGCATCTACTTAAGCATAAAAATTCGGAAGATATTAGTATGATTAAAAGCGATCAATGTAATTACCAAACCTTAAACAAACAGAGTTTAGAGATGCATCTGGTTACGCATAAACATCCCGAAGATATTATGTTTAAATGCGATCATTGTGATTATCAGACTCCTCGGAGCTTCAATTTAAAGACGCATCTTCTCCGACATAAAAATCCCGAGGATGTTTATACGTTTAAATGTGATCAGTGTGATTATCAGACTCTTCAGAAGAGCAGTTTAAAATTACATCTTTTCAGGCATAAAAATACTGAAGATACAGATATATTTAAATGCGATCATTGTGATTACCAAGCTCTACAAAAACAAAATTTAATGTTACATCTGCTTAGACATAAAAATCCCGAAGATGTTTATTGGTTTAAATGCGATCAGTGTGATTATCAAACCGTGCAAAAAGGCAATTTAAAGATGCACCTTCTCCGACATAAAAATCCCCAAGATATGTACAAGTTTAAATGCGATCAGTGTTCTTATCAAACTGTTCGAAAATGCAATTTAAATCAACATATCCGTCGACATAAAAACGCACAAAATTAAGGAAAAGCATTGCTTATTTCAAAAAAAGATAGGTTTTCATACCTAGCAATATTAACAAGGAAAACACAGAGGAAACCATAACTTGTTTATAATTCTTACAAAATTATTGCATTAATGTACTTACGCCTATTTATTTGACCTACAAATTAAATATAATTTTTACTTTCAAGCAAATCTGTTTTTATACTTCAAACAAAACTGAAATAAAAATTTAATGGGCTGTATCGGTCGCCCGATAATACAATTTAAAGATCCAAAAACAGACTGTTTTTGTGATCAATCTTTTGGGGGGGGTCATTAGTTAAAATTTCAAATGCATATGGTTTAACTAATTTTTAGTTAATAAAAACAATTTTAGGCATTTTATTTCACAAAGACGTTTACTCCAAAGAAAAAACAAAAAAGAAAATTTAAAAATAAATGATTTAGCAAGATTATTTTATTTGAAGAATTATATTTCTATTTATTAAGAAACATAATAATATAACAAATAATATGCATCGACATCTGTTTAAACAGAAAACTTGCACAACATATTCTAAAAAAAATCTCACACCCGACAGTAAGTAATATCGCTATGCCAGAGGTATGACGGCAACTTATAGGTTAAGAATAAGCATATTTATATGATAAAAAATAAAAAGGGTTACTTAACTTACCTAAATAGTCTTAAATTTTAGTTCAATTCTTCTGTCTTTGGCACTTGCAAAATGATTGATTACTTGTTCATTGTAATTTATAAATGCCTTTTCAATACTTAACATGGCCAACGCAAAGAGTCTACCTTCCCCCATTGTGTTGTGTAAAAATGTCTTTTAGTCTATTTAATGTAGAGAAGCATCTCTCGCTCTCTACAGTTGTCATCGGTAACGTACACAAAATTGTCAACAAATGCACTGGTTTCTTAATTTACATTACAAAAACATACACCAACAAAAAATAAATTCCTAAAATCGTATATAATCCGTTCTATAATAACCGTATAACAAACAAACATCTTGAAAAATGCGTAATTTTCCTCTTCGCGGCTGTTGACCCAGATCATGCGATTACACTGCTTTGGAAAGCACCCAAAATCGCCCAATCGTAAATTAGATCGGGAAAATTCGACTTGGCTCCGTTTAAAACAATGCGGTCAATGAAGGCAGGCAGCCCGGTTTTTGGCCAACAAACGAAACCACCGATTTGGAGATCGCTACGCGAAGCTTGTGGAATCCAGTAATCGATCGACGAGTTTATAAAGGAAAATTTAAAAGATTTAAAAAAAAGTTTTTTTCATTTATATCATTATTATGTTTTTGTTCGGAAATATTAGTCAAAAATATTTGGAGGTCATTGACCAAATGACCCAATGGAGGAGCCGCCATTGCAGAAAACCACCAGTAACATCTTAGAAAAAAAAAGGTGCAATGAACTTAAAAAAAAACAAAATCCGTTTAAAAGTCAGCTTTTCTCTGTATTTTATATGAGAAAAACTGTCAAAAATGGCATTTTTTTTTCTTTACAAGTGAAAAATTTTAATTTAAATGTAATTTAATTGAGATACTGCTAATAGAACTTTTGTAAAAAATTGAAAAACAAACAAAATGGTTTCTTCTTAATCCTTTTGGTGCATTTTTCGCGGAGGAAACTCGAAAGAATCGCAAAAATTGACAACTTTTTAATAAATTTATAACTCGGACCTTTTTAAAGTTGGAAAGCTGATCTAACGGGCTAAAGGCGGACGCTTTCCTATATACGTGTGGTTTTTTTTATTCGCAGTAAAAAACGGCTTCAAACATTAAGATGAACAAGTCTCGCTCTTGGAGTAGAGTGGTAGGTCTCCAAAGCCATGGATATGAACGCCTGGCACGTTACATTTTCCCTAATAAGCTTCGACTCTCCACTACTTTGCACCAACAGCGAAAGAGCGCGTGATGCACAATGTTCGAAGCCGTTTTTCACAATTTTTGCCAAAGAACCCCTCACAAACCTTATGGGAATTGGCTCCCGGTCAAATTGGCTGAAATTTGGATATGTTGTTCGTTTCGGCATTCTGAACAAAAGTCTCAATGGGCACAAAGCTCCATTTTGCTTATTTTGGCTCCTACGGAGCGCCAAAGTTCCACGGATTCACCATTATTGACTCCTTAAAAGGGTAATCTCTTCGAAAGTTAAGTATTTGCTGCGTTAAAAAAAGTACCCTCTTATGTTTTTAAGGTCTGCATTCAAATCCAATGCCAATTTGATAATATTGACAGTTGACAGCTGTCAACTAGCTGACAAACAATAATAAAAATTGATAAAATGAAAATATATATTTTTGAGGTTGCTGAGTTCAAAACTGATATTAAAAAATCGATATGGCCAGTTAATAGCTGTCAACTAACTGTCAAACAGCATGTGACAATCAAAATTGATAAAATCCACGCGGAAATATATGTTTTTAAGGTTGCTGAGTTCAAAACTAAACTTTTTGACATCAATTTTGAACTCAGCAATCTCACAAACACATATTTACGCGTGAATTTTATCAAATTTAATTGTCACATGCTGTTTGACAGCTGTCAATATCGATTTTTTTCTACAAGTTTTGAACTCAGCAACCTCAAAAACATATATTTCATGTGCATTTTATCAATTCTGATTATCGCTTGCTGTTTGACAGTTAGTTGACAGCTGTCAACTGTCAATATCCATTTTTTCCTACAAGTTTTGAACTCAGCAACCTCAAAAACATATATTTCATGTGGATTTTATCAATTCCAGAGCCTTTGACACTGTAAGTCATGACCTTCTTTTAAAAAAGCTTGAAGGATGGGGTGTGACTGGTAGCATGCTGTCATGGTTTAAAACTAATTTGACTGGGCGTAAACAAAATGTACGAATAAAAAGATTTACTTCCGATATCCTAGTAACATCAGGTATACCTCAAGGGAGTTATTTGGGTCCATATTTGTTTAATTGATTTATAAACGACTTAACTAATAAAATTCATTCAAAGCATCTTCTTTATGCTGATAACTTAAAGTTATATGGAATTATTAAAACTCCTGATGACTGTATCTCATTGCAAGATGATTTGAACCGCCTAAATGAATGGTGTTCTGTGAATAAACTTGCTTTGAATATCAAAAAGTCTATATGTATGAGCTTTCGAAGAACTACAAATTGTATAAACTTTGATTATAAAATTCAGGAGGAAAGTCTTGAAAGAGTGTCCTCAATTTCAGATTTGGGTCTTATTTTGGACACTAAGATGACTTTTAATCTTCATTACGATTCTATTGTTAATAAATCACTTAAATTGTTAGGCTTTATTAACAGGTTTTCACGTGGATTTACAAACATTAAATGCCTTAATTTTCTTTATAATAGCTTGGTACGTTCAAGAATGGAATATTTGTCCTGTGTATGGTCTCCCTCCTATTTGGTACATGTGTCTAATCTTGAGAAGGTGCAAAATAAATATATTAAATTGGCATGTTTTAGAACAAACTTTCCACTTACTTTTTCAATTATGATGAGGCCAGAACTTATTTGGGATTAGATAGATTGGAGCACAGAAGGGTAAAAGCTGATATTTGTTTTCTTTTAAACTTATTAATGGTGTAATAGACTGTCCGGATTTGTTATCTCAGGTTGGCTTTAGAGCACCTAATAGACAAACTAGGGCTTAGAACTATTTGGGATACAATTTCATCGATGTAACTATGGTGCATTCTCACCTATGACGAGAATTGCAGCTAATGGTAATAGGGTGAATTTAGACTTTTTCCCGTTCCTTTAGTTCATTTAAAGGTAAACTTGCAAATGTCAAATTATAGTATTATTTATGTATATTATTAACTGTATTATCGAATATTGTTTTTAACATAGGTAATTTAGTTTTAATATTTTTGTTATGTATATTATTGTGTTTGTTATTGTATTTTTAATGGGTTTTTATGCCCGTAAATAAATAAATAAATTCTGATTATTGCTTGCTGTTTGACAGTTAGTTGACAGCTGTCAACTGTTAATATTATCATATTGGTATTGGATTTGAATGCAGCGACCTCAAAAACATAAGAGGGTACTTTTTGTTAACGCAGCAAATACTAAATTTTTGAAGAGATTACCCTTTTATGTAGTCAATGGTGGTGAATCCGTGGAGCCAAAATAAGCAAAATTCAGCTTTCTGTTCATTCAATTTCAGCCAATTTGACCGGGAGTCAATTCCCATAAGGTTTGTGCGGGGTTCTTTATATGGAATTCGAAGATATATAAATTGTAGAATAAAATATAAAGTTTAATAATCCGTTCATTGCGTTCAATCGTCCACTGCAAAATATTTAAACTGCTATTTTTATTAAACCCCCTGACCTTCATATGGACCGGCAATGGGTATCAGATGCGCAGTTCAAAAGTTAGATTTTATGGGCGAAAAAATGTGTCCGTGCGCTGTGGCGGTAGTCATCGCTTAGCATCCTAAATCATGGTTTGTAACTTTTTTAGTTTTTGAAATATTTGCGTTTTCTATAGTTCATAGTAATATAAAAAAAATGTTTCATTCGTATCTCTTATTTGCTTGTTTTTTTGCGTTGGCCTCCCGGACTATAAGCGTTTTTGACATTATTTAAGTTTTTACGTAAAAAATTACTTTTGCAGGTCCTTAAATAATTATTAATTTTTACTATAAGAAAGCCTTAATATTAAATCAGAGGTGACTTTATTTTTAAAAAATACCTACTTAAACAGATTTTTACAATATTTTGTATAACTTATTATACAGAGTTTTTCAAAAAATATGATTAAAAATAAAATTGAGTTTAGCTATTATTTGACCATGAAGGGCATGATAAATATTAATACATAATAGTCAGACTGTCAAATGATATTTCTATAAAGCAATAAATATAAAATATGTCTAGACTGTTACTCAAAATATAATAAATTAACAATATACAGGGTGTCCTAGTTAAAATAAGAAAGTTGTCATCAACTTCCGGTATAAACGGAAGTGTCAGAATCGCCAAAATATTTTAGTCGTATGTCTCACTACTGTCATTACAATGTTGGTAAATTTTCAAAATCGTAGTTTTCGAGAAACCGATCGATTTAACATTTATATTATTATTAATACTTATTTATACTTTGTAATTAGATATTTAAAATAAAATAAAACCATAATATGATTCAATGTTTTTTATTTAATAAACCTTGTAAGAAAGTTCCATGGTTTGAACAAAAGTTAATAACTCTTATAAGACCTGCCTGTTTGGTTTTCAGAAATAGTTTTTGTACACACCTAGTCCTAATATGCACGTTCGATAAAGGCGCTTACGTAAAAAAGTAAAATTCTGTACACTATTTCTGAATAACGAACCAGTTTTTTTTTAAAAAAAAACGTGAATAATATTCAACACTACCTACCTTTTTTAATATATATTTTTCTAAAAAAAAACAAAATTAATTATCTTCATTCGTTACTGATAATTTAAGTGTTCCGTCGCCCAAGAAATAAAAACTTCCTTAAAAAAAAACCCTGCTCGTGCAATTTGGATTTGTCAAATGTTATCACCATCGAGTATATACCTGTAGAGGCAGTGTGGGGTATATACACCTGTAGAGGCAGAGTGGGGTATATACCCCTCCTCGTCTACTAATTAGGCACGTAGAGTGAAAGAGAAAGGTTGTAGACCTACTACGCTTTCTCTCTCGCACGGCCAAGCGGCAAGGCTGCCTCTTTAGGTATAGCTGAAGTTGCGAGCAAGCATGCGAAAGAGAAAGAACATAAGAATAAAATGCTAAAAACATGTTTGTGTTAGAATGAGATAGTAGTAGCCATGGCAATTGCTTTTTCTCTCTGACGCGACTACGTTTTCACCCACTGCATTACTTTTCTGTATATGCAAGTTTTTTGAAAAAACCCGATCAATTTTTAAATGTTTCAATTAAATTGGACTGCTTCCTTTCATTATGGATTTTTATTCGATCCAAATTTGAATCACATTTTAATTAGCATTTAGAACCCAGCATATACCTACTACAGACAACCTTACGGCTAGGCCAAGGATGCAAAAGAGAAAAAAATAGTATATTCTTTTTTTTGCAATTAACGCAGAGTTGACATACTTTTTACCCTACGATTGCTATTGTTATTTCTTTTTCGCCTCGGTTTGCACGGCTGAGGGGGGGTGTCTCTAGCATGTATATGCTGGGTTTGGGTCCCTTGTGAATATACATTTATTTTCTTCTCCGATTATCGGATGTATATCTAGTGCTAATTTGAAATGGAGGGAAAAGGTGTTTTTATTTAAAGTAATAGAAATAATAGAAAAGAAAAAGGACGTGAAAAAATACGTTTATCCTATAAAATAATAAGGTTATTATTATCATAAAATTTTCCATTTCGGCTGCAACCAGTTTCAAGAAGGAAGAATTAGAAGTTTGTGCATATTTGAGGTTAACTCAAAGTGGACCGTCATAACTAGGAGCTTAGAAAAAAGGAAACTAGGGCTCCGAAAAAATGTAAAAGCTGATTCAGTTTTTTTTCCGTGTTTTTTGAGTTACCATAAGTCTTTTCCGGAATCCAAATATTTAATATTTTACAATGGAAAACAGTGATACCAAAGGTAACACCTTTTCAAGGATAACATCAATTTAAATTAAAAAATTCACACATTAAGAATTCAACAAGGGAAATTCAAGAACATTTTCTGCATCTCCTTTCTATTAAAAAGGATGATTTTGAGGAGTTTAATAATTATCCATTCATAGAAGTAATTAAAGAAGATGAGCTTATGATGTATCTATGGAAAATAGGAAAGGAAAAAAAATTGAAAAGTGTTGTACCGAAAGTAAGTTTAAATCAGTTGTGAGTATGGTAATATAGTAATATATTCATCCAGTATAATTATTAGACGGTTAGATGTCATGCCCTCCCTCCCGGTCTAGTGACGTGGGAAATACCAAGGGTGGTAAACATAACAAGAAGTGCTCGATTTTTTCTATTTGTCCCAGATATAGGTTATGTTTGGACTCACCATTTTGCCCAGAAGGTAGATTTATTTTATTAATTTTTTTTAAATATTCAACTTTTAAAAACTATTTTGGATATGCACTTACTATTAGAACTGTAATGTATAATATTTTAAAAAATTAAGACTTTATACTACTTATAAAAACAAAACAAACAGGCAAACGGTTACGTCACAAATACCAAATTGACATTTAAATTGGCACATATGGGGTTAAATGGGATCAAGCACTCCTTGTTAAGTTTATCACCCTTGGGTACTACCCGATCCTTGTTACAGGAACCAGATGTTCTTTCTGAGGCCGCATTCACCTTACCCTATGAAAAAAGCTCCTATCCCCCCTTTCTGTTTAAAGAAACCTTTCCATAAAGGCGGTTCTTTTCCCCTTTCTTTTTGGATTCAAGAACCCTTTTGCCCTTTTTTCGGGATGGATTAGCCCTTCCCCGTGAAACAGGCGCTGGTGACCGGGGCACCTTTGAAAGGATTCACCCGTTTCAGTCGATACCTTTGTCTGCTTGTGACCTTGAATGGCACCTCTTGAAACGGATTTATCCATTTCGGTGAGCCCACCTTTGTCACTTTTTTTCCTATGAAAGCGGTTTCTGTTTGGAGCAGGGAAGTAATAGTCCACCACAGAGCCCCGCATTACCGCAGTACGGCAGGCATTTTGGAAACACCTGTTTAAGGCACAGGATGTCATTCCTTATCAGCACGGTATGCTATCACCTTAAGTTAAGCCTTGTGTTCATCTTATCTTGGGATCTGTTCCTACGCTTGCCAAAAGAGTTGCCAGATAACCAGCAACTAAAGATAAAGATAAAGATAATTTATTCATGTCAAATATACAATTACAGTATTACATTTTAACAAACAAAGTACATAAATGTTGTATAAAACATATATCACAGTAAATCTAAACAATTAGAACAATTATTATCACAGTCATAGGAGAGGTACAATTTTATGTAGTTTAAAATCAAAATAAAATGTCTATATCACAAATACAGTAAAATCACAGATATAACAAAGGGTCAATATATGTAAATTAAAATAAAATAAAATAGAATAAATATTTAACAAACTAAATTTGAAAAATATTCCCTACCTTCCTGTAATGTTTGCAGTTAAGAACTCATTATTACTATAAAAAGCCCTTCTTAACAAAAAAACTCACAAAACCAAATCTTGGTAAATCCAATGTTCTTATATTGCTGGGCAATTTATTAAAAGAATTTTATAGAAAGTAGGGGACCATCCTGACACCCCCGTTAAACGATGGTATGAGGGACAAGATCTTTTCTGTTTGAGTAGCATGTGTGGGCTCCACTGTGCACCCCTGTATGTACCCTCCCTTGCACTTTATGTGGAGAAGATTTTCGAATATGTACACGATGGTAATGTTAGTATACCCAGGCGCAAGAAAGCGTCCGACAATCCTCTCTAAATCCTAAAACATATGACTCTTATAGCCCTTTTTTCATAATCCAAACCTCTGGCAGCTTGTGCGGAATGTCCCCATGCCAACAATGATATGTCATAACAAGTGGAACAGAGCAAAGTATGCTATTTTCCAGGTAGTTGTTCCAAAAACCCGGGACAAATTTCGCAGCGCAAACAAGCTACCCTGAGCCGACTTGACACATAATTAATGTGGCCATCCCATTTTAGCTTGGGATCCAGTATGACTCCTAAAAATTTAACCGGGACAGCCATTTTCATTTCCAACCTCCGTCAAAGCAAAAATAATTTTTTTGTTTTTGAGTGGTTAAACCCTATTGGCACTGAACCAGTCCTCAGCACCCGACTGCGCGTCACACAGCTCCTGCCTTGCTTCGTCTAGAGTTTCTGGAAGAGAAATAGCAGTATCATCAGCGAAGAGTGTATAGTCACACCTTGCCCGTTGTTGATAAGGAAGGTCATTAATATATAACAAAAATAAGATGGGTCCTAGAACTGAGCCCTGGGGACACCTATGGTGACAGCCCTTCGCTGAAAACCTACCACACCCCTCCCCCCTTTTGCACTCTATTCTCCAGTATGATCTGATTAACTCAATGAATCGTCCTGAAAATTATAATATTTAAGTTTTTGAAGCAGAATCCCGCGACACTCAGTCAAAAGCTTTACAAGGTCCAGAACAGTACTGCGTCATCCTAAAACCCTCGAAGGCCTGTAGTATGTTTGATAATAGATTTAAAATTGCCTTGACAGTGTTTTGATTTTTTCTAAAGCCAAATTGGCAGAGACTAAAAAAATTTATTCTCATCAAGAAAACTCACCATCTTAACAGTCATAGCTTTTTCAATAATTTTAGATATAGGTAATATTGAAATGGGTCTATAATTACTACATTCATTTTTGTACCCTGTTTAAAGATTGGTAGTACAATTGCTTTTTTAAAATTTTCCCGGAAAAATATTTGCTGTAATCATTTCATTTATAAGTTTGGTAAGAGGAATGATGATAATATTTTTTTTTTTTTTTAATCATTGTGCATTAAGCCCATACACATCACTCTAGCTGCATGTTCCAAAAGATCCTCTGGGCCGAACACCGATGATGTGTGAACACAGCGGTTGGGAGTCTTTAGTAACCGTATCTGTAAAATCCCAACATTGCCTCATGATGAGACCGCCATTCTAATAGATTTAGATATTGCGTTATTGATGTGATATGGTGCTTTTTTCTTTATTGTCTGTTTTATCTTGGCGTAAAACTTTGGGTACTTTTAAACATACCTTAATTGTAATTTTAATTTTTTTTCATAAAATTTTGTGGCCGTTTCTGAGAAATTTAAATTTTTTTAAAACTTCATATATTCATACATTACATAAATAAAAATTTTTATTTATATTTTTTTCCTGCTTTTAGGAAGAATGATCATCAGAAAATGCAAAAGAATTACCTACCTCAATGAAAGACTGGTAAAGTGTTCAAATGTGATCAGTGATTACCAAGCTCTTGGGAATTTAATTTAAAGAGCCATCTTCTTTTTTTCATAAAGTCCCAAAAAAAGATAAAAGATTCTTTAAATGCGATCATTGTGACTATCAAACTTTAAGAAAACACCATTTTAGGAGGCATCTTTTACGGCATCAAAATCCCGAAGATGTTAATATTTTTAAATGCGATCATTGTGATTATCAAGCAAGAAAAGACCATTTAAAGAGGCATCTTTTTCGGCATCAGAGTCCCAAGATGGAAATTTTTAAATCGTCATTGTGATTATCAAACTTTAAGAAATGACCATTTTAAAGGCATCTTTTACGGCATCAAAATCCCGAAGATGTTAATATTTTTAAATGCGATTATTTGTCAATTAAACCATTAGGCCTTACGATCTGAAAAGACATCGATTGCGGCATCACAATGGTGGGTAACGTTAACATGTTTAAATGTGATGTTTGTGATTATCAAACTTATCGGAAAGACGATTTAAAGAAGCATAGTCTTAAGCATAAAGATCCCAGAGATGTTGGTGATGATTATGATGTATTTAAATGTGATCAGTGTGAATACATAACTTTAAGAAAAGACCTTTTTAAAAGGTCCATCTTTTACGCCATAAAAATCCCAAAGAAATTGAAATGTTTCGATGCGATCATTGTGATTATCAAACTTTTAATAAAAGCAATTTAAAACAGCACAGCCTTCGGCATAAAAATCCTGAAGATGTAAATATGTTTAAATGCGGTCATTGTGATTATCAAAGTATTCGGAAAAACGATTTAAGTAGGCACCTAGCTAGACATTAAAACCCGATAATAAGTGGACTAAACACAGTTGTATTCATAAAAAAAGGTACAGGGTGCCCTTTGGAAATTCCTTTCATCAGTTCCTTTTAAAATATTTTTTCATCATTAATTCCGAAATTAGCATTGGGGGGTTTTTAGTGGCGTTTCAATACTTAGGATCCGGACACCGAGTTTTTTTTCATATTATTTTTACTAGTTGTGGGGTTAAAATGCCAGATTTAGTTTTACTGCAAAAAATTTTCGATATGATTTTTAAGTATTTAAGGTAAATAAAAGTCATATTATAGTAATTTTCGCTTGATTCGCATTTTAACACAAAACTAGTAAAAACAATAAAAAATCTAACTTACTCCTTATACAGGTTGAGTCAACGATAGAGTAAAGTTCATTATTTCATTGGTTTCAAAAGTTATGAGAAAAAAAGTAAATACAAAAGATGTAAAGATTCTTAGGATGCTTTTAAATTATTTTAAAGTATACAGGGTGGCTCAAAAAAGCGGGGACGAATAAAACATACATTTTTAAATGAAACACCCTATTTTTAAATTTTGTTTTAAATTTCCCTTTAAAAATTTTCCAACTTTTTTATTAAAAATGGTATACAAAAACCTAATAGTTTTCCAATATCTCAATTTTTCTAAAATAAAATAATTTCACACTTGCAAAAAATTACGATAGCCCTTATATTTTAAAGGTAGATCACTCATATTTGATGTTAGCGTTATTCGAAGATGCGTAAGATATATGCAACGGAATTTTAATTAGATGCTCAGGGTGTTCAAAATAAACAAAATATATTTGGATCATTTAAATTGAAAAATCTCGATTTTTTTAAATGGCGCACCATATATATTATTATTTTTCTGAAAGATTTTAAAAAAACCCACAATTTTTATTAAGTATGTCATATACCTATTTTTATTACTTTGCGTTTTATTTTAACTTTTCCAATATTTACCCTTCTTTCTGTCTAAGACTATTGCTATAACATTAGTTGGCCATGACAAAATGACATTGTCAAATTTTAACCTGACATCATTTAAAAAATTCATAAAATTTATTGTGGTGTCAGTAAATTAAAAAAATAAGTATGGATTTTCCTAAAGCTGAATTAATTGATATGATTTATATAGGGTGAGGCGCAATGAAATTCTTTGTTGGCAGTAAGACTTTACAAGAGCGAAGTACCTAATAGACGTGTCCGACTGGGCAATCTCTTCAGTGTTTAATGGAACGGTTTAATGCTAGTGGTAGTATTAAATTTAAAAAAGGGAAAGTGGTAAACCGGAATGCTACCAATGAGGAAAAAGAATTGGAAATTTTACTTCAAGTTCAAGATAATCCCCAGGTCAGTAGCCGTCAAATAGCTAGTTTAAATGTGATACACCCCAATCTACCGTTAAGCACCACTAGAAAACACAAATATCATCCCTTCCCATGGAACTACACCAAGAACTTCTAGACCGCGATTTTGAACAAGGGTAAACTTCTGCAACGTTATAAATGAAGCAATAGAGGCCGATCCAAATTTTTTGTCTAAAATAATGTTTTCCGATGAAGCTACTTTTCGCAGTAATGGTGCAGTTAATCGTCATAACATGCACTTTTTTCAACAGTTAATCCAGTCTGGGTACGGGAAGTGCAAAACCAAAACCATTGGTCACTTAATTGTGGTGTGGAATAAAACACTTTAATGTTATTGGACCATATTTTTGCAAACAGTTAACCGGCCTAGATATTTAAACTTTTGCAGAATGATTTACCTCAACTTCTTCAAAAATTTGATAACATTGAGATCCAACAAATGGTTTCAGCAAGATGGAGCTCCTCCGCGTACCATCGAGAAGTTGAGAATTTTTTAAAAAATCATTACCCACAGAAATGGATCGGTAGAAGTGGATTCATTGGATGGCCCCCTCGATCATGTGACTTAACACCACTAGATTTCTTTTTGTGGGGATATGTTAAAAAATCGTGTTTATGTGAATCCCCTACAACACCAGAAGATATGGAAATAAGGTTCTGGGACGTGTGCAGGAGAATAACACCGTTTATGCTAGAACGTCCAAGAAAATATACGAAAAGACTAAATATTTTTCAAGTAGAAGGGCATATTTTTGAACATTTATTGCGTCATAATAATAATTAAAAATAAGTTAATTTGTAGTAATAGGTATTTTTATTTACTTTTTCTGTGAATTTAAATTTAAAAAAAAAAACTAATGTTTAGCAATAGTCTTAGACAGAAAAGAAGGGTAAATATTGGAAAAGTTAAAATAAATCGCAAAGTATTAAAAATAGGTATATGACATACTTAATAAAGTTGTGGGTTTTTGTAAGATCTTTCAGAAAAAAAAATATATATGGTGCGCCATTTAAAAATCGGGATTATTCAATTTAAAATGATCCAAATATATTCGTTTATTTTGAACACCCTGTGGGATCTAATTAAAATTCCGTTGCAAAATCTTTTACGTCATCTTCGAATAACGCTAATATCAAATATGAGTGATCTACCTTCCCAAAAAAAATGGCGCTATCGTAATTTTTTTGCAAGTGTGAAAAATTATTTTCTTTTTAGAAAAATTGAAATATTGGAAGAACTATTGGTTTAGGTATGCATTATTATTAATAAAAAAGTTGAAGAATTTTAAAAAAGGGAAATTTAAAACAAAATTTAAAAATAGGGTGTTTCATTTAAAAAAAATATGTTTTATTCGTCACGCTTTTTTGAGCCACCCTGTATACTTTAAAATAATTTTTAAATTGTGCATCCTAAGAATCTTTACATCTTTTTAACTTTACTATTTTCCCCATAACTTTTGAAACCAATGAAATAATGAACTTTACTCTATCGTTGACTCACCCTGTACAGTTTAAGAAAAAGATATAAAAAAAGCTTTGATAGTTATTAGAACTATTGAACTAAAACAAAATTACTAAAAAACTCTTTATTAAAAAAACATAATTTAATAGAACAATTTTGAAATACCAGTACACAAAGATATTTCCCATAAAATGAACATTTGAAAAACAAAATTTGTTGATTAATTAATTTTATAATATTAAACAATATAAAAATTAATATAAAAATATATAAAAACAACAAAATTTTAAAAAAACTTGGCGCATACCAGTTTTAATTTACTTTTAAGATATATGTTAGGCAACATAGTGTTTCACCTATTGTTTTGTATGTTCAAAAAGTTTTCTAATATTAAATTAATTTTTTTCATCTAGTTCGCTTTACTTTTTAGCTCTCTTGAGAGTATGCATTTGCAGCTCTGTTGGATTTTTTTTTGATTCCTCTTGTAAGGCCTTAAATTCATAGACATTGGGATGGTTTTTTTTAAATTTTTTCCTGTTCAGTCGGTTATCCCAAACCCTTCAACGACACTTGTGGTTCGATGTCTTTCTTGGTAGCATACGCAAAGGCGATCATTTTCCCAACCCACTGGGACACGAAATAATCGTTAAATTGTGTAATTTGTATTCTTCTATATTTGACTCCATGATATGTAACCATCCATCGTCTACAAATTCTGGCGGCAAATGAGCTAAAGCTGCACATAATCTTATATGTCTTTTGTAAAGTTCATTATCTCGGTATTTAGTTACTAAACCAAGCTCTTGCACTTTACGCCAAAAGTTTTGGTTAAAATAAAATTGTATTTTAATAGTAGCACTAGGAAACACTTCCGAAAAGCACAAATTGTAGACTTAGGACCCTATTATAATTTTGATGGTTAAATATCAGAAACTTTTTCCTTTAACAATTTAAAAAAGTCTGTGATATGTATCCTTAGTCTTGTTGGGAGTAAAGCGTAAATAGTCGGTACAATTGGTTGTTTCACTTGTACTTCCAATATCCACGTGAATTGTGTACAGCTGCAAAAAATAAAGGACAGCAGCTTTTAAAGGCCCCGTCTCCAAAAACGGGTTAGCGTTTTGTAAAAATTTTTCCCCACCATCTTTGGAAAAACCAATAGTCTATCTTCACAGCCATCACCAATAAAAAGAAAATCTGTATATCTTTCTGGTATGACAATATCTTTGCGGTGCTTGGGAAATTGTAATACCCAAGCCTATGCCTTGCCCGATATAATGCGGATTTGACAGATGAAAATTCTGGAATACTGGTCACAAAATCAGTCGTGTCTTGTACACTCATTAGCTCCTCACGAAAAATTTCTGGTACTGGTGTAGCTTCTTCCCCGAACCCTCTTTTGGCTTTAAAAAGGCACACTTTGACCTCATTTTTGGCGATATCGGGCTCACATGTGTGTTGTTTGTTTACTTTTAAAACGTTAGTGAATTCACCATTTGTAGTGAGGCTCCCGGAAAATTTTTTTTAAACACTTCCGGAACACATTACAATTTTAATATGTATGTTTTAGTAAATCTTTTCCTCGATAAAGAAGAATACCTTACCCCTTTTTGACTCAACAATATTAATTTCCATTTTTCAAATAAACAGAAGTTCTTGATAAAATCACTAACTGGTGGCTATACGAAAACTAAAGCACACTAAAAAATTTTTTAAAATTTATACAAAAAATTACCCCCTTTCCTTTAATTAGTTATTTGAACACTTTAGTAGATGGCCGACGATTCGCCGAATGAATTATGATAATCCTTTGTAATAAATATATTTGGGGTTTATGGTGTTTTTAATGACGATTGTTTTGTGGTAGAATTCAAGTGTTGAAACGGCACTATGCAAAACTCATTAAAATGCCAAGTGTCGAAATGGCACAAATACAGGTAGATTTTCCTAAAGTGATAAAACGGGAATTGATGAAATGGGAAGTTACCTCCCATTTTGGGTACTTTTGCGGGGTATCTCCGTTATTTTTAACGTTAGCGGAATGCGGTTTTCGCGGCAGTGTGCTACTTTTTCGTGAAGCTAAAGATGACGTTAACGAAATTTTCATAGCCCTTTTAGTTTTTAAACTTCAAGGTATTTTTGAAAATATAGCATTATGGGACCCCCCTCCTGTCTCCGTTATCCTTGTGCTTGGGAATTGTTTAAAAAATTTTATAAATGTAAAAGTGTTATTATATTTTCTCATTAACGGGCATCGCCCAATAACAAATTTAAATAGAATATACATATAATAACTCTTAAAAATAAATATTACTTATGACTAACATTGCATATTTAAGTCAGTTATTAAAATTCATAATCAATAATTTAAAAAAAGAAAAAGTTAAAAATAGCAAGTTAGAAAACTTCACAAACAAAGTTGACAACTCTTTACATATAAGAAAAAATTTCAAACTAAAACATTCAAAATTAAAATTTAAATATACATTAAAAAAAGTATAGTAAAACATGGACTTAATTTATATAAACATTAGATTTGAGAACATTTCGATGCCGATTTAGTGATAAATGCAATAAATCGTCCTTAACATTATTAGCGTGTTTCATTATTCTATCAATTGGGGAAAATTGCCCATATAACGTTGAGTGGTTTGTTTTAAAAAATAACAGGATGCCTTAATGTCCGAGGTACATAGAAATTTACAGAAAGAAGTTCCTACATTGCACATGACCATGTATAAGTTTATATAGAAAAAAAAAAACATCAGCGTTTTCCCTCTAACTCTCAAACTTTGTAAATTAATTTTTCTAATTGATCAAAATTTTTTTTATATCTTGGGAATATGCAATTTAAAGAAATATATCTTAAAATTTTCTCTGTACAGAATTCAACATGTTAATGTACTTATCGTAATATGGATTCAAACAACAGAACAACCTTCTAAAGGGGCCTTACTAGAGAAACATACAATAGTTTTATTGAGTTTATATTTTGAAAATCTTTAGCATTTCTCTTAATAAACCCCAAAACCCTAAGCACTCTATTTTTACAGTATTCAATATGGGGCGAAAATGAAAGTTTAATATCAAAAATACCCCCAAATCCTTTATAGTGTTTACTTGGCTTAAAGGCTCACTATTAATTCTATACACATTTCTCTGAACATTTAAGATCTACTAAACTGAATTGATGTGCATTTTTATATTTAAGATCATTCTGTTTTTGAACACCAATCATAAAATCTATCAAGTCTGATTGTAAATTAATAACATCCTGCCCATTTTTTATCTTAAGAAAAATCTTTAAATCATCAGCATACAATAAAAATTCTGGAAAACCTAAAGCAATCAGCCACATCGTTTATAAAAATGTTAAATAATAAAGGGAATGTGTCCTCTGAGGAAGCTCCAGAGGAACATCAAAAACTCTCGACTCCTAGTTATTTATTTTTAACTAATTGCTTTCTATTTGCCAGAAAAGATCTAAACCAGTTTAACAGTGAACCATGAACACCATAACCATAAAGTTTGGTCAATAAAATCTCATGATTAATCTTGTCAAACGCCTTGGAGAAATCGGTATATATGGAGTCAACAAAACAACTATAACAACAAAAGATTTGTTGTTATAGATTTGCCTTTATTAAAACCGTGTTGATTACAGATTATTATGTTTTTAAAATTGGGTTCCATGAAATTTGCTGTCAGCATTTCAAATATTTTTGAAAATAAGGACAATTTTGTAATAGATCTGTGGTTTTCAATGCAGTCTCTGGCCCCAGAATTTTTAAATACAGGTGTTATGTAAGATAATTTCCACAAGTCCGGAAAAATACAGGGTGATTGGTAAGTCGAGGCGAAAAATGAAGGCCCGAATTAATTTTTTAATTCTAAATCAAAAACCAGGAATACTTTTTTGCAAATTTTTCTTCGTTTCCAAGATACTTTACTATAAAGTTTTGGCAAAAAAAAATTTAATCACATTGTGAGTGTTGCTAATCTTAGTTGGCGTTTTTAAACTATTACGTCATATGAAATCAAGTTTGGCCTTTTGAAAAGTTAGACACTTGTCAATCTGTTATTGAAAAAATCACAAGAAAATGAAGTTCACTAACAAAGAATATGGTGATATTGTTTATGTGTATTCAAATTATTTATTCATGTCAATATACAGATTGCATTTACACACGTCAACATTGTTAAAGCAATAATCATAAAAACTTATCCTAAACAAATTAAAAAATATATAATAACAAACATGATTTTTAACAAACAAATTTAAGATACTTATAATAATTAAAAATATATATAAATGCACAGTACATTTAAAAGTACACAAAACAAATCCTAATTAAAGTTAAAATTGTCAAAATTATACCCGAGGTATTCCTGTATTGAATAAAAAGTATTCTCAATTAGTATCTGCTTAACTGTTATATCAAATTTCTTTTCAGGCAATGTTCTTATACATTCAGGCAATACATAAAAAAAATTTATTGCCCAATGACCTGGTCCAGTTTGACACCTTCTCAAACGCCAATACGCTGGTACAATGTTTTGTTTATGCCTGGTGTCATACCCATGCATCTCCTCATGACTTGTATACAGGTTAATATTCTTCTTTAGAAAACGAAGATTTTCCAGAATGTACTGGGATGGCACAGTGAGGATTCTAAACCTCCTATAAACCTGACGACAGTCATCCCTAAAACCCAGATCTGCAAGGACCCTCAGAGCTTTCCTTTGTAAACCAAACACTCGGTGTGTCAGCTGCATGACCCCAGACAAGAATAGAATATGAAAGATGCGAGTGGAACAGAGAGTGGTAAGCAGTGTGTAGTCTCTGGTGAGACGCACCTTGAAAGGTTTCTCAAAATAAAGAGGCTTTTGTTTAGTTTTCTACACACGTTATTAATGTGTGAGCCCCATTGAAACCTTGGGTCCAAGGAAACACCCAGAAATCCCAAACTCGCTCACACCCCCATTCAGATCACCCACATCCCTCAATGCAAAAATCACCTGGTTTGTTTTTGTATGGGTATAAATAATAATTATTAAGCATGTGCACCAAAGTGTCTAACTTTTGACAATGGTCAAACTTGATTTCTTATGACGTAATAGTTTGAAAGCGCCAACTAAGATTAGCGACACCCACAATGTGATTATATATTTTTTTTGCCAAAACTTTATAGTGAAATATCTTGGAAACGAAGGAAAATTTGCAAAAAAGTATTCTTGGTTTTCGATTTAGAATTAAAAAATTAATTTGGGCCTTCATTTTACGCCTCGACTTACCAATCACCCTGTATAAGTTAAGGTGGCGGTGAAATGTTAGTAGATAGCTTCAAAAGGGTATTAAGCATGTCTTAAGTTTATGTTATGCTTTGCAAATTTTAAAATTTAAAATAAAGTTAACAAATCATCCAACTAATATTTATAATTTTAACGCTGAGTGTTTGTAATAATGAAAAGGAAAGCCTTTTTTTTGTTTTTTTTTTCGTGATTTAAGTAGGTGAAGTGGAATTAATTATGTACTTTTTTATTGAAAATCCTTTATCTACTGCAAAAATTACAACCCTCTTCACTCTTCAAGATGATTTTACCAATGTGAGGTTTGACAGATTCAATTTAAGTAGTTTAAAATGTTATGCAAAAATCATCACCTATCAAACCTTATATTAGTAAAATCATATTGAAGAGAACCTAAGATTTTTGCAGTTAAACACAGGGTGTTGCAGAAATTTGTGTTTTTTTTAAAGGAAACTTGAATACATCACAGTGTGACTGCTATGTAGTACCTATATACGGGGTGCATATATAATATATAATAAAAATATTTTCTACCTATTACCCAAGATAATATATTACCTACTTTAAGTTGTACCAATTGGATAAATGTCAAAAGAGTCAGATATTGTCATATTATGGGTCTTGTCTGGTCACGTCTTGGTTGATTTTGCAGTATTTTTGGAATTGTAATAAAATGTGCTCGAAACTATTCATTTTTAGGATTTTTTTAATTATTTTTATTTTTTTCCCAATTCATTTTACCTACATTAGGTCATGACTAGTTAAAATTTAAAATTTAATTTTTAAATTAAAACAGTTGCCCCTCCTTTTGAAGTCAGTATTTTAATTACAAACAAAAGTTTACTTTGTTTTAAAAAGATCCTGCTTTGTTTAAATTCTAGGGCAGAATGTGAGTTTGATTAGTTGTTAAATAAGTTAATTTTTTTATATTTAAGGGCAAAATGTAAATTTGGTAAGTTATTAGTAAATTAATAAACATTTTTTTAGATCCTCAGGAATACATAATAGGTCGTGGTTTTTGACATCTTAGCTGAAAATAACTTTTTAAAAATATATTATAAATGTTAATTAAAGATTATAAATAATTTAAAATTTTGGTAATTGTCTCGAAAGCTTCCGATTTTAACCAAATTTGGTATACGGGGTTTTGGGCGCTGATTACGAATCTCAAAAAAATTTTCGGCAACGTTTCGTTTACGAGATATTCATCATCAAAGTTAAAAATCAAACTAACCTAATTTTCACTATATTCCCCCTCTTTTGTACACAATTCCTGATTGTTACACTAAAGTGGCACACAATATTTTATAAACACCTTTTAAAACCTTGTATTTTTATTTATTTTACACCTTTTTTCCATTAAATTGAGAACTCTCAAGTTCAAAGGCAGCAGCCACAATTGTTTACAAAAAGCCTAGTGTATACATGGTTGCCTACACGTTGCGGCGTGTGAAAGTGGAGGTTTGCAATTAAATAGAAAAAAATTGTAAAATTAATATAAAAACAAGTTTCTAAAAGGTGTTTGTTAAATATTGTGTACCAATTTGGTGTAAAAATCAAGAATTCTGTGCAAAAAAAGGAGGAATAGTGTAAATAAGGTTAGTTTGATTTTCAACTTTGATGATGAATATCTCGAAAACGAAACGTTGCCGAAATTTTTTTCAGATTCGTAATCAGCGCCCCAAAAGACCCCCGTATACCAAATTTGGTTAAAATCGGAGAGGAGGCAACTTTCGAGACAATTACCAAAATTTTTATTTTGCAGACTATAAATTTTTATGTAGTGTAGTTTTATTGTATATTTAAATTTTTTTCTGGATAAATAAAATACTCTTGCTTTTTTTAAAATGGATACTTTTATTAACTAAAAATCACCCAATTGTATATTTTTTATTTGCAGGTAATCTGAAATTTAACCGCACATTTCCTTTAAAAGACAAACACTAATAACCTATTTTTACTCTTACTAAAAAAACAACACATTTTTTTTTTCTTATTCTAGCAGTTCAGATGACTTGTTCAATAAAATAATATTAGAAAATGTAAATAAAATGACAAATGACAACTTTTAAAAATGAACAAAGAGCAGCCATATTGAATCACAAAACCTGTCGATAAAATAGGATGCGATTATCGGCCCAACCGAGATTTTACGTTGCCACACTGTTGCGAACGAAATACACGAACTTAACATTCCTTGTATTTTGTGGGGTGTGTCATGTGCAGGGATGTTACAAAATGCACAATTGTGCATATTGATGCACATTTTCGCGGAATATGCACAGTATGCACCTCATTCTTAAAATATGCACACTTTGTAGTTTCCACTACAACTAATAATTAACTTTCATTTTTCAACACACTACACACAAATAAAAACAAGGTAACATTCTGTCAGGCCCATAACGTCATTCGATTACTCCCCAGTCCCAAAGCTGGCAACACTGCCTAAGGTGCCCAATTCTTGAAACATTCGAATACGGAAATTTAACGTTGTTGACCGTTTTTCATTTATCGGTAATAAGCCTGGTCCTTATAAATGCGAATATTTTTGTACGCGGATCTTTTTCGATTGGTCAATTTTCAAGATAATATTGATTTCGACTAATCAGAAAAGATCCGCACACAAAAATATTTGCAATTTGCATTGACTAGAGGCTATAGCGTATATTTTCAAATGCGAAATGTTTCAAGAATTGGACCCCTGATGGAAGATGCACAATCGTTTTAATACTTCATGCACATTTTAAAATTTCCGTGTAACAACCCTGGGCATGTGTCATTTTTCCTTTCCTATTTTGTGGTTATAAATATGCTCTGACTGTTTAGCCAAATTTAAGATTAAATTGTTTGTTGTTAGGTTTCTAAATGCTGAGGAGAGCTGGAGTTCTGATACGTGACTTATCTGTTCTTGTGTCCCACAGTTCCCATTCAGATTACATATTTTGTGGTGCTCATAGAACAAGGCAAATATGTACATATTATCTTTCGGTTATGTTAGTAGAAGCTGTGTTAGTAGCACCATTCCCCATGGCAAATTAAAACGGCTGTGATAAGGAATTATACCATAACTTACTGAGGTCTCTGAATTGATGTTTGAAAAACTATAATTAAAAAAAATAAGGTTCAACAGAGAGAACAATATGGAATTTTCTGCAAAACATTGTAATAAAGATGGGGCATCTAAGGGACCAGATAGCTATTCCTCTTTGAAGTAGTTAAAGAAGAGTATGACAATCTGGAAGATGTTTTTGTAGAAAATGAGACTTTTAGTTTTTCAATGATAAAAGTAGAATCGGAAATAAATGTTTTGGAAATTAAAAGCTATCAAAGAAATTCTATAAAAAATCAGGAATGCATTGGAAATGAATGTGGCATGGATTTAGATAAGTAAGTAGATATTAATTGGGTAATTGTCTCGAAAGTTGCCTCCTCTCCGATTTTGACCAAATTTGGTATACAGGTGTTTGAAAATGAAAATCAAACTAACCTCATTTTCACCATATTCCCTCTTCTTTTTGTACACAATTCTTGATTTTTACACTAAAGTGGCACACAATATTTTAGAAACACCTCTTAAAACCTTGTATTTTTATTTATTTTACACCTTTTTTCCAATAAATTGCAAACTTTCAAGTTCAAAGGCAGCGGCCATATTTGCTTATTAAATTCCTAGTGTATACATGGTTGCGTCCACATTGGGGCGTGTGAAAGTAGAGGTTTGCAATTAAATGAAAAAAATAATAAATAAATATAAAAACCAGTTTTTAAAAGGTGTTTGTGAAATATTGTGTGCTAATTTAGTGTAAAAATCAGAAATTCTGTGCAAAAAAAGAAGGAGGGATAGTGTAAATAAGGTTAGTTTAATTTTCAATTTTGATGATGAAACGAAACGCCGTCGAAAAATTATTTTTTAGATTCGTAATTAGCGCCCCAAAAAACACCTGTTTACCAAATTTGGTCAAACTTGGGGAAGAGGCAAGGCAGGGTAGATATTGAGCAGGCGACATCGTCAACAGGAATAATATTAATGCAATAGAGAAAAGAGAAAGTACTGTATATTTATACACTAACAATAAACTAAAGTTTAGCTTGAAACATTTTAGTCTACAGACATAACACTGATATTTATGAATCAGTTTTTTCCAGCAACCTTTGGTTTTTGAGTTATGAGGCCTCCAAGTTGTCTAACCTCACAATAGACATGTTCCCAAAATTCTTCCTTAAAACTGATTACCATCAGAAGGAAAAATACATTTAATGGGCACCTATTACACTAATATTTATTTATTGCTTATTTTTAGTAAAAAATATCTCAAATCCAGTTTTTTATTTTTCTTAGAACTTAATTTTAAATTAGGCAACCAGTTTTACATCATATTTAAACTTACAAGGTAAAGAAAAGTGGATTCGTTGGAGGTGATTTTTACAATCGCCTCTAGCGACACCCCCGCTGGCTAATATGTCTCCGCATTTTTACGTCTGATATATAATTGGGGAAAATAAAAAACCACTTTAAAATTAAAAGAAAAATTATTTGGCTTTTCTCCAGAATAAAGATATTTATATATTATTTAAAAAAAAAATACTTTTTTTAAAGATTATTATGGAGAGCTAGTCTGCTCTCGCTATAATAGTAACAAAAACATGAAAAGACATAAAAGGTTTAATTCTTTATAAAATTGAATTGTTTTAAGTACTATAATAAAATATTTATTTTTATGAAATTATATAAAAAAAGAAAATAAACTTACTTGAAAACATTTGCAACGTTATAAGATATATATGTTATTTCAAACTTATTGGTTATCGACGGACGGGTGTAGCACATAAATTATTTGATTATATTACTTAAAACAGATAAGAAACTAAAAAATTGTGTTTTATTAACTGACATTGACTTCTGACATGACTTTTTTAAAAAAATAGTTACTGGTAAAGGTACACTGTGGTACCTTTAATATTTAAAAATATGTAAAAAAAGTAAATAAACTTTTGGCCATATAGATAGGTTTTTATAGTTTATTTTGATTTTGAAATATCAAATTAAAAGAAAAATTATCTGGCTTTTCTCCAGAATAAAGATTTTTATATATTATTTTAAAAAATTATACTTTTTTTTTTTTTTTTAGAGATTATTATAGAGAGCTAGTCTGCTCTGTTTTAAGTAATATAATCATAAAAGGTTTAATTCTTTATAAAATTGATTTGTTTTAAGTACTATAATAAAATAATTATTTTTATAAAATTATATAAAAATGGAAAATAAACTTACTTGAAAACATTGGCAACCCGTTATAAGATATATATGTTATTTCAAATTTATTGGTTATTGACGGACGGATGTAGCACATAAATTATTTGATTATATTACTTAAAACAGAGCAGACTAGCTCTCCATAATAATCTCAAAAAATATTATAAAAAAATATATATATATATATATATATATATATATATATATATATATATATATATATATATATATATATATATATATAATTTTAAAAAAAATATAAGAATCTTTATTCTGGAGAAAAGCCAGATAATTTTTCTTTTAATTTGATATTTCCAGAAATCAAAAAAAAACTATAAAAAACCCATCTATATGGCCAAAAGTTTTATTTACTTTTTATACTGTTCCGTGACACCCCCTATAAAAACACGTATCCTGGTTTTACACCTTTATTGCAAATCAGGTTCAAAAACGTTTCTATGGTAAAAAAACAACTAACGTTATTGTGGACAGCTGTTTAACTTTAACTATCTGTCAACTTTTATCTCTGTGAAATGCAAAACTAAACTACCGTGCGGACTTTCTCGCGCTTTTTATAGTAAAGTGGAAAAAGAATAGAAAAGTCTGGAAAGTTCTAGAATTAGCTGGAAAATTCTTTTACTACAGGATGTAAGAAAAGTGAAAATATTCTCCAGCGCTAGGGTAATCCGCAATGACCGTCGAAAAAGAAAAAGTAAGTAACTATTTTAAATAATATTAAAAATCTAAATAAAATAATTCCAACCTTTAACATTTCTAATAACTAAACACTAACTTAAAGTCCAAGTAACTTAAAACATATTTTTTAAATATTAAAGGTACCTACACGTGTACCTTTACCAGTAACTATTTATTTAAAAAAGTCATGTCAGAAGTCACTGACAGTTAATAAAACACAAGTTTTTAGTTTCTTATCTGTTTTAAGTAATATAATCAAATAATTTATGTGCTACACCCGTCCGTCGATAACCAATAAGTTTGAAATAACATATATATCTTTCAACGCGTTGCAAATGTTTTCAAGTAAGATTATTTTCTATTTTTATATAATTTCATAAAAATAATTATTTTATTATAGTACTTAAAACAATTCAATTTTATAAAGAATTAAACCTTTTATGTCTTTTCATGTTTTTGTTACTATTATAGCGAGAGCAGACTAGCTCTCCGTAATAATCTCTAAAAAAGTATTTTTTTTTTTAAATAATATATAAATATCTTTATTCTGGAGAAAAGCCAAATGATTTTTCTTTTAATTTGATATTCCCAGAAATCAAAATAAACTATAAAAAACCACTTTGCTAACCAGAACTAACCATGACCGACCAGAACTTAGGGTGAAAGTTGTAATTTTTTTTAAAAGTGTAATTATACAGGGTGTCCCAAAAGAAATGGGACACAGAGCAACAGCAGATTCCTTAGGTCAAAATAATACGATTTACGTAAACTTGCCTTATCCGAAAGTTATAATAACAAAGATACAGGGTGTTAAACTTTTATTTGCTTTCGTTTTTCTTAATATTCTTTAACCAAATGACCTAGCGGTACAAAATTTGGGATCTGGGGGTTTTGAGGCGAAATTTAAATTCGTCCACGCTTTGATTTTGCTACTAGAGGGCCAGCTGCCTACCTCACTTGTTTTAAATGTCGTAACTTTTTAGGCTTAGAATATTAACCTGTTTATTAAAAAATAAGTTACTATAAATCCATCTGCATCAAAAATGTATACTTTATTTAAGTCTCTAGGAGCAGCCGTTCTCGAGATAAACGCACTTTAAAGAATCTTGCATTTTTTTATGGAAAAGAAATTTTATCCAATTGTTTTTAAACTTTGCATAGTGATAGTTCTAAACACGCTGATCAAAGGTCTTCCAGGGCACAAAACCCAAAAACGCCTCCAACCCCCCCAAAATCACCCTCAAAAGTCCCCAAATCCCCAGTGACATTTGAGGGTGATTTTGGGGGGTTGGAGCCCTGAAAACCTTGATCAGCGTGTTTAGAACAACCACTATGCAAAGTTTGAAAACAATTGATAAAATTTATTTTCCATAAAAATTGCAAGATCCATTAAAGTGCGTTATCTCGAAGAAGCTGTTCCTAGAGACCAATAAAGTATACATTTTGGTGCAGATGGATTTATAGTAACTTATTTTTTAATAAACAGGTCAATTCTTAGCCTAAAAAAGTTACGCATTTAAAACAAGTGGGTAGGCCGTACAGCCTCTAGTAAAGCATTAAAAGCGTGGAAAATTTGAATTCTCGCCTAGAAAACCCCAGATCTCAAATTTTGTACCGCTAGAGTCATTTGGTTAAAGAATTATTAAGAAAAAACGAAAGCAAAATTAAAAGTTTAACACCCTGCATCTTTGTTATTATTAACTTTCGGATAAGGCAAGTTTACGTAAATTGCATTATTTTGACCCAGGGAATCTGCTGTTGCTCTGTGTCCCATTACTTTTGGGACACCCTGTATATTTCCCGGGTTTTTTCTAATACGTTGTTAAAATTTTGTTTATAACTTCTAAAAATAATTTAGACAAATTCAAAAGCCCTAAGTTCTAGTCGGTCATGGTTAGTTCTGGTTAGCAAAGCGGCTTTTTATTCTTATAATTATTAGAAAAGACCCTAAATTATTACTTTACACATCAAAATTTAATTGTTTAGGTCTGTCAAGAAGCACGCCAGCGGGGGTATTGCTAGATGCAAGTTGGATTTGATTTTATCGTTTGGTGTTGTTCGTTATTGGTTTACTCAATGATTGTTATATTTAATGGTAGATGTCTTATTAATGAATGCCTGTTAGACGTTCCGCTAATTAAATAAATAAAAAAGAACGAGTCTTAGTCTGAAATTAAGAGAAATATGCAGAGAATTGATAAGTGTTTAATTCAGATGTGTTTTTTCAGCCTCCAAGGGAAAACAAAAAAGGGTATTTTCAGGAGGGTTACAGAGGCAGGTATGTATTCCTTTTTTTAATATGTTTGAGGTTTGATTGGGACTTTGTGGTGATGACCAGCTTACATAAATTCAAAATTTGAAAGGCTTATTGATTTATTTAGGACAGGTATAGAAAATGTTTTCCTTTAGTTGAAAAAACTTTGATAATTCTAAAAAAAAAAAAATTGGTTCAAGAGGAACAGTAAAAGAAAACAACCTATGCCCGGGGAAATTTAAAACTTTCCCAGTCTTAATTAAAGAACAATTAAAAAATACCGTTTTTCTCCAAAACCATAAAAGGGCAAAAGAAAAAAGCAAAAACAATCAAAAAAGGGTAACGTCCCATAACTTACTGGAATATTGTAAATTCAGAAAGAAAAATAAAAACCAGACATCAAAAAACACTATAGATCTTAATATTTTAAATCAATTCTTTGAAATGTATCTGAAACTTATAAAAACCCAAAACAAATTAAATTAAATATTAAACCCTAAGAAAACAAAACTTCATTTATTTTGAACTAAGTTTATGAACCCAAATATCATAATTACTTAAAAACAAAACTAAAGACCACTTTGAAATCTCTTAAATGATAAAATGTTAAAAATACTTTATGCCTTTCCAAACTTATTAACTTATTATAAAACAGGGAAATTTCCAGATAATTAAAAACTCAAGGCACCCATTCAAAGGAGGGATTGAGACATAATTTTGGAATATTTTAGTTCCAATTGTATCAAAAATATTAAATTGCCTAAAAAAAAATTGAATATTTGAAAAAATAACTTTTTTGTCTACAATAGGCTTCAGAAGGTAAACTACCATGAAGCTCTAATCTCACTTTTACATAGAATCATACAGGGAATGGAAGCAAATCAATTGGGGGACAACCTTTTGTATTTACAAAAGGCATTTGACTGTCTATTAGAAAAATTAACAAAACTCAA
>JAHBCN010007495.1:0-43249 GCA_019359885.1 Listronotus oregonensis | reverse complement strand
AAAAAAATATGATTTAACAAAACAATATAAAGTTTTAATATTTTTATATGCCCGCCATTATTATTTAGGCACTTTGTGTAATCATCTTCATTTTATCAATAATTCATAATAAAATACGGCTTTTCCTTGACTAAATTGTTTATGCAATTTATAATTTTTTTTAACCTCCAAGAGCGCTTGTTCTTTATAAACTTTGTTTTTCAAAGCCCAAAAAAAGAATCTAAAATTGTTAAATCAGGCATTGGGTGGATGAATGCCACCATTTTTAAATCCATAGGGGATTATTGTCTAGAAAATTTGGACAACCAAGACATTATGGAGTGGTGCTCCATCTTCTGCCAGATTATGTCATTATACTGAGAATAGGCAAATTTTCCAAATAGTTTTTTCGTTCTCAAGGAACTCTAAATATCTTTACCATTTAAAAAAAATTCGAAAAAATAGAACCATAACATGTTAGAATGCCGCACCAGACATAAAATTCTCTTCGGCCTTGGAATTTCATTTTAACATTCCGGGGGGGTTTTCAAGCCCATAAATGACTATTTAGCCTTTAAAAATCCCAGCCGGTAAAAGTAGCTTATGCCCATAATATCTTTTTGAAAAAATCGTTATCCTTAATTTTTTTGAAGCATGTCTCTGCAGAAATTTTGCTTTTAACTTTTTTTCCTTCGTCAACTTTGAACGGTAAAATTTTGTTGGATTATCCAATTTACGAAGGGTAATACTAATTTTCTTTAAGACCTATTGAAATATTTACTGGCATCTTCAGTTGAAAAAAGTTTTCAAAACACACATTTAAATTAATTTTACCAAATTTAAAGTCCTAATTAGTTATTTACCTTATAAAATATAATAAAATCACTAATTCTTTGGCCTCATCTATATTCACTAATCTTCTTTTCCTTTGCAAATGTTTGTGAATCCTAATATGTCTCTCTCTAAAACTCGATAATCGGCTTGTGCTGCACTGGCATTTTTATTATTTTTATAAAAGAAATAAATTATTATTATTTTTCCTCTTTAGTATAACCCATTTTGCGACTAAATATTATTAAAATTAAAAAACGAATTACAAATAAATGTTATGTCGGATACAAAATTCATTTGATAATTTGTTTTCCAATGGTTACGGATTTATTTATATAGTAAAAGTAAATTTTGATTTTTTAATAGCAGATATTTTAACAATGGATAAGTTATAGGCAAATATATTTTTTAAAAACATAATTTTGGGCATCCAAAAAAAACACATAATATATAGGGTGTTTTATTAAAAAAGTATACAATAAGTCAAAAAGTTTACCGGTGATGCTCAATTGTTTCTTGTAGTAGCAAATTTGGACAAAAAAAATTTAGATAAAAATTGTAGAGTATCATCCAACCCTACAATTTTTATTTGATTTTTTTTCTATCTGGAATAATAAGGTTTAGAAGCTGTCAAAATTTGAGGAAACACCCTGTATATATCCCAAATCGGACCTTGCTTAGAATATTGTTCTTATACCTAGGAAATGGGTCTCCTACAAATAGAGCAACACAAAGGGCATTTCCCCTGAATCCTTTTTTTCTTCTATCTGGATTTTTACTTTGTTCGTTAATTTTTTTTTAAGATTCCAAAACTATGGAGCGGGCGCAGTTTTTCACCCTTTTTAAAATTTGGTGTATTTTATTCCCCTTAAAAAAACTTAGGAGTTAGTTTTACCTTTTAAAGGGTTCGTGACTGTAATGAATTAAAAATTGGTTTTATTTTATATTTTTGCTGTTAGCTAACATATTAATTCAACCGAAGCCCTCTATAACCAAAGATAATACTACTACGAAAGATGGTTTTTTAAAAAAGGGGGTTTTTTTAATCAGTTGGGGAAAAGTTCCCCCTAAATGCGAATAAAATTTAATTTGGAACCCCTGCCCCAGGGGAAAAAGGTAAAAAACCAAAAGGGCATTGTCAATGTTGACATGACGCTTGTACCTTATTGGGGAAAACGAAGTAGCGAAAGCGGGCGGTTTAACGGATTGTGTCGCGTTTCATCACGCCAATAGGTACCGCCGGCAACACTGTTTAAGTTTCGCCCAAGGATAGCCCAAAAATCTCTTGATGGACATCGGCTCGCTCGAAAGTCCATTAGGGGATCAAAAATAGCATTGAATGGTTCATCTTTTCCGTAGTAAAGTATTATCTTGCTAAACTAACATATAGTAATTAACACAAGTCAAATCTATACGGGCTCTAAGTTAGATACCTCTATTTGACATTATTTTTTCTTGCTTTTTCATTTTGATAATGTTTTGTTTTAATTAAATTAAAGTAATAATTTTACATAGCCACGTAAAGACCAGAACAAAAATAACTACTTTTATTTGCAATATAAACATTTTGTTATGTTGAACACAACAAAAACTTGTTTTTTCCCTTTTTTGGTATTTATACAAAAAAAGAAACTTTACCGTATCGGAATTTGGAAAATTCCCTTGAGCTAAGTTCAGCTTGTTTTTTCTAAACTGCAACAAACCGTTCTTGGAGAAAAATAAAAATACCGTATGCAAATTTTTAGTAGGTGAATCAAAGTTGGAAGGGAATATCTCTATCAAAGTAGCTTTGCAAATGGAAACTAAGCACTAAGTACATATTAACTTACCATTATGTTTCCATGTTCTCGATCCTTATTTGATCAGGGCGTGGAATTGAAAAAGCTAATTTAAAAAATATATTAATCAATCTAATGGAAAAATTTTTTGCCATAAGGACGCTTATCATCAGGGATTTTAACCTAACACTTGCACGTTTGTATTTGAATTAGAGTATTTATTTTACTTTAAGGAAATGGATATTAGTCTTTGTTTTCGTAATAATTATACTAAGTAACAAAGAAAGGTGAACATCTATTTATATACAATATATTTTATTAATTGTATGCCTTACTATATAGCACACCCTCGATTTTTTATACATTCATTGACACGCTTGGTCATTTAACTAAGAATTAAAAGGATATATGCCACATATCTTATTCCATTTCAGCTGATATTCAGACGCACGCTAAGTTCCAACCTGATGCACGAATGTATGTATATTACACGAAATGTTTTAGCGTCTTTTGACCCCTATCATAACTTCGTTATTCATAATATTTGGTATGGAAATTAACATAAATATTTTATTATCAATGAAAAAATTAAGAAAGGTATGTCAAATTTTTTCTGAGATATTGCATTTTAAAAATCGTCCATGTTACTAATGAGTGACTGACGCTCTCACTCACTCACTTATTGACTCATCAGAATTATGGAGCTTTTCCTAAAAGAGTAAAAACTTAAAATTTGGTTTGTAAGTAGGTTGTGGAACGCAAGATAAGGAAACATTTTAAAAACTGCACATTTTTACTCGAAATGCCCTAAAACAGGGGCGGTAATATCGTATATTTAGGGGGTATGTCAAAAGTATGCAATTTAATTGAACCTAAGTTACTGAGCTCATAAATGTCTTAAAATTAGAAAGAAAAAAGATCGGAACCGTCTAGCCGGTGATGGTTTAAGTCCCGTCGAAGTTGTGTTTTATTTTTAATCTTTTTAAAATTTATAAATAAAAAATTATAAAAAAATTGCAAGAAATTAAAAATACATTTTACGCGCGTTTATTGATTAAAACTTACAAATTATTTTTTTTTGTCTGACGGTTTCTGGAAAACGAAGGTAAGTTGTTACCTACCATTTTGGGGTTAGGTTGATACTACCCAGACTATAAGCACGCGAAGGGGGAGCCCATAACTCGGTGCACCCCTCGGTCTGTCCCCTCGTAAGATATAAAATAAGACCAAGTTTTATTGTTGCCCAATTAGAGACAACCTTACTTCCCCAACCATCAGGTAAAACAAAAAGTTCTGGTTGTTGTATATCGCACATTGCCATGGCTATTGTTTATGTTGTCGATTGATAGGGATTGTTTCTTACCTGCTGTTACTTAAGTATGAACCTTCTTTTCCCTAAAAAAGTTCAAAAATTGTTCATTCCTAGTTTTATTAATTGAAAAAGGCGACGAATAAAACAGTAATTCAAAGTTGTTTACTGATGAGAAAACTTGGTAAAAGCCACAGCGGCGGCGCGAAAAATATGTACTGCATTCGGAGATGATGCCGTTAGTGATCAAACAGCACAGAAGGGTTCAAAAATTTTCTTGGGAATCTTAGTTTGAGGATGAACCGCCTTTAGGGAGATCAAAATCATGAAAAGAGGATCTTTGGGCAATTGTGGACGCAAATTCCAGGACAACGGCCAAGAACTAGCAGAAATGTTCAATGTGAGTCCTGAAACTATTCGGTTGTTTTCATCAGCTGGGAAAGACGTGGAAGTTAAGCAAATGGGTCCCACATGAAGGCAAATCATAAAATTAGGCGTCTTACGATTTTTGAAACATTTCACGCAACGCTAAGAACCATTTCTCAAGCGGTTATTAACCTGCGACGAAAAATGCTTGTATTCGAATTTGAGCGTTCGTATCATTGGTTGTCGGACTGATTCGGTACCCATACGCCATGGCTGCCTTGAACCAAACAAGGTTTTGTTGTGTGTTTGGGGAACAATTTGGGATTGCCCATTATTAGTTTTTGAAAAAAGGGGGCAAACCATCACTGCCAACTTATATTGTGAGCAGCTTCAACGAGTACAAGCAGCACTCATCCAAAAAAATATCCTTCTTTGATCAATCGGAAAAAATGATATTCTTGCAGGATAACGCCAAGCCTCATACCGCAAGGGAACCCCGGGGAAAAAAAATTCTGAACTTGGCTGGGAAATGTTACCGCACTCGCCAAGTGATTATCATCTTTTTTTGTCCTTGAAAGGGAGGCACCAAAAACAGTTTACAACTCAAGGTGGGTAAAAAAATGAAGTCCGCCTTTTTTTTAGTCAAATTGGGGAGTTTTACAATATCGGATAAAAAATTGGTTCCACGTTGGCAAAAGGTCATTGAGTGTCATGGTAATTACGATATATATATATATATATATATATATATATATATATATATATATATATATATATATATATATATATATATATATATATATATATATATATAAATTTTTAAAAAACAAAAATTTTTTACAAAAAAAAAAGGTTAAAAAAGTAAAAAAAAAATTTTTTTTTTCAGAATTTCAAATATTAATCACATTAGTATTTCCCCTTTAATACCACCAACATGGAGGAGGGATGTTAGACACATATGGGGTTTTTTTTTTTGGTTTTTCTACCCTTTTTTTTTTTAACCTTTTTTAACCTTTACGTAAGTTTTTTTTGGGGATTAAAACCCCCAATAGATTCACCACTTTAAGTTACTCAACGCCTATCCAAGGTTTTTTTAAATATCCCAAAAACCAGGTGTAGTTTAACTAACCCTTTGTTAACTTGAATTGAAATGTTGGGGTTTTTTTAGCAACAGATTAATATAAAAAAAAAACATTCTTATTTCTTTTAATACCATCATATCAAATTTTACTACCTTTAAAAACCAATAAATTTTTTGCAAAAAAAAATTTTTTTAACGTAATAATTAACAACATGAATAATAAGCAAATATTACAAGGAAGCCAACTGTTTTTCAAACAATGGAGTTTTTTCCCGGGGCTTAATGCGAGTAGCATAAGTAGATTTGGGGTCATATTTAAAAAAAAAAGGGGTTTTTTATTTTTTGATTAAAAAAAAAGAAATTTTTACCTTTTTTTGGGGGAAAAATTTTTTTTTTGAATTTCCTTTTTTTTTTTTTTTTTTTCTGCTTTTTTTAAAATAAAAAAGCTCATTTCAAGTATTTCCATTATTGAAAACCCCCGAGGAAGAAAAAAAAAGTTTTTCGAAAGCTTGAGTAGCAAAAAAACATTTTCATTTAACCCCTCTAGGACTGATACCCAATAAATTAAATTTGTTGTTTTTTTGTCAGTCCAAAACCCTTCTTTTTTTTTTTTTTATATATATATATATATATATATATATATATATATATAATATATATATATATATATATATATATATATATATAATGTTTCCGTAGTTTTGTTCTTCATTGCTATTAAACCTGTTTCATGTTTTCAACTCAATATGGTAAGAACTTTGTAAAAGAGAAAAAATTTTTTTGTTTGTTTCCCCTAACAAGAATATTTTCTTTTTTTTTTAGATTGTCCTGATGATGGGAAAAAGTTTTTCCCGAAAGCTGGGGTTTTTTTAATAAAAAAGTTAATTACTTAAAGGGCCTTTCAATTGATTTTCATTTCCACTACTCTGGTTTCAGTTTTTTTTTTTTTTAACTAGTCAGTCACGACTACCCCCCCTCTCTCTCTCTCTCTCTCTCTCTCTCTCTCTCTCTCTCTCTCTTTTTTTTTTTTTTTTTTATATTATATATATATATATATATATATATATATATATATATATATTATTTTGAGTTAGTAAGGCAACAAAACAACTGCTGTTTCTATTGTTATAGTCTAAGATCTAAATTATGGACATTCATTCTAACTATTTTTTATTAAATATAATATATGTAAATAAAACTATCGCGACTGGGTTGCCCAAAAAATTATGGTCAAGGCTATGATTAATTAAAAAAATATATATTTTTTTGATACTTCTCGTATAATATTATTTTTTTATATGACAGTACTGGTATTCCACTAGAGTTTTTTTTTAAGTTTTATGAATAAAAACTTTAATATGCTTTTTATCTTTAAATTTTAAAAATTGATGTAATGCAGAAAGTATAAAAAAATGTATTTTTTTTAATTAATCATATCCTTGACAACAATTTTTAAGGCGATCCATTGGCGATACTTTTACTTACATATTGTATCTGTTAAAAAATTATTTTTAACAATAGTTCACATTTATAAGATCACTCTTGCATGTGTCCGTTTGAGTATTATTAAAATTTGAGAGTATGGGTCCGGCAATATATTTTTCTTTTTTAAAAATAATAGCTTTAGGTACCAACTATCAAAATGTTTGGTACGAAGTTTTAATTGCACGCGCCCTACTCACTCTTTTCCTTTACATACACCCTTTCCCCTGTTATTAATTTCATCTAAAGATTTGTTGACTTCATTCCAATATCGATTATCTACAACTAGTTTCCGAATTCTAATTTGACAACCACAACAAAGGCATATGGAACATTCTCACGACTTTTACCTAATATCAAGTTCTTGACTTATACAGTGCCCCAAGGACATAATCATATTTACCTGTAGGCACGGATCACTCATTATTCTGTACTTTAAAGCGCTCAAGGTCTCTTGTCAAAACGAAATTGTGACATGTATGATCCAGAAATAGCAAGGGTGGTAAGTACAGAGATAAAAATAGGCCAGAAAATGTATTGCAGAATTATTGCTTAAAAATATCTTAATATTTTAATTAAATACACTTAAAGTTTGCAGGAATTATCAATAGTTTAGATTATTTTAAAATATAGTTGAGAACATTAGTCTTTTTCCACTACAATCGTAACAAATTTATTTATTGTGATCCTGTTATGTGTGTAGGGTTTTAGGGTATCGTCTTTTAAAGTAGATTTCAAAAACATAACATGTACATCATTATGTCATTTAAAGAGAACTGAACAGGTAACCTTCGCATTTAAAAAAATGTGAAAAAGCCTTCATCAACAAATTAACATCTTGAGGAACACTTAAGAGTGCATTTACGTTACACCTTAGGGGTCGGGCGAAAGGACGCGGAGACAGTGGGCGGAAACTAACAAACTCCCACTACCACAATTTTCGTATAATCGCATTAAAAATATTATATTTTATTTAGGTTCTTCCAAATTCGGTGTATCGATGCGATGTTGTTTCCGATTGCAAGCCTACAGGAGATAACGTTTTTCGGTAACTATTTTTCACTTAAATAACATAAATTATACACCATTTTAAAGGTGAGGAAATAATCTATACCTCTGCTGTAACGGATTTTTGAAATATGAGTCGAGTTAAGAGAAAATAGTATCTAAACATAACCGATTTTGGGGTGACTTTGACTCAAGGAAATATTAAAAACTAAATCCAAATTTAAAAAACTATTACAGCAGAAACCTAGATTTAAGTGTTGGCTTTCATATAGTTTTTGAAAATTATCGATAACTTATACCGTTTTTGAGAAAAACATTATGCCCCGAACACCAAATTACAATTTTCGCGGCGCGAATGGACTGTTAAGTGAATGGTTTAAATAGATTTAAATACAAAAGAATCATTTTTATTTAAAAGAAAACACGGTTTTTAAACGTTTTTCAACAAATAAAAATTTCGTTATAAAAATTAACATTCTTGAACAATAAAAGTCATTTAACTTAACTTAGGTCAAAGCGGAGACAATGGTAAACTAATAAACTCCCTAATAACCAATATTTTGTCAAAGTCATAAAATATATATTTACTTAGTTTCTTAAATTGTATATCAATGCGATATATAATAATATAATATAATGCGGTTTTTAAAAGTACTTCTCCTCTTAACTTTTGAACGGACAAGATCTTAATATCGGTCGGGTAAAATTTAGGTAGAAGAGTATAACTGAAACCACTTTTTGGCATAAAAATAATTGTGGGGAGGGAGTCATGAAGCACGTTTTAAAGGCCTTTTGATTCTAAACTTAACACCGCTTTGTTTTCGAAAATCCGGTCAGCCTCTCCACACTTACAACGTTTGAAATTTAGCTCAAATATTTTTCTATTAAATGCCAAAAAATACCCCCAAATTCCAACAGAACTTTACTAAGCTTTTATTCCATTTTTAAGTTCCTGTATTGGCTCTTGTACACCTTAGATTTAATGTACCCCCAGAAAAAAAGTCAAGGGGTGTCATATCAGGTGACGTAGCCGGCCATTCTAAGGAACTTTGTCTGCCTATTCAACGTCCCGGATAGTTCACGTCAAGCCATTTTCGGACAGGCCTGTAGTAGTGAGGGGGTGCACCATCTTGTTGTAATGTTCATGACCTTGACCCTGACTTGATGGGTTTAAACAAACCCTGATTTGGATTCCGCGACCCAAAATACTGAAATAATAATATACTATTGTGGGATCTTAAGATCAGACAACGGTTTTTTTTTATTTGACCTTGGCTCTGACGTGATATGGTCAAACGGACCCCGGATTCAAATTCAGTTACCCATATACTATGGTGAGATCCTGGGAGCAGACAACGTTTTTTGTGTGCCGGTGTAACTTAAAGTCACAGGAAAACAAAAAAATTATTCCTTAATTTGGAACCGCAAAACAACTTTTTTGTTAAGATTAAACATCATAACTTGGTAAATATATGGTCAAAGTTTTGGGCCCTTATTTTAGCCAAGCCATTTTATGCTTGTCGAAACCTAACTAACCCGAAATTTCTTTGGGCGGTAATCCTTTATGAAAGGCGAGACACGTGTTTTCTTTATAATATTGAAACGGTTATTACCTTTGATATACACTGTCTTTTTCGAACAATAATCGTGTTTTACGGTTAAGATATTCTTTCGCTATAAAACTAATTATATTAATGAAAAATATGTTTGTATAGAGGTTGTCCTACATTTTCTTGCACTATTTTTGGGATTTTGCAAAGTTCCTTTAAATCGGTATTACTGAAGCTTGTATTACAAAAAGATAAAATAATAAACATCTAACAATATTTTTTTATCCGGAGAGAGCTTCATAACTGGTTTTTAATACTTAAACGTTTCAAGGAAAATACTGCTTTGACTATGAGTATAATATATTTACGCCAGTACAGGCTCTCCTCGAAGGTAACGCACACATTTTTAAACGACTCTTGGTTCTACAAAAACTGATTGAAGATTTTTGACCTCCCCTTCCCCCATGTAAGGGTACATAAGATTTCACTAACCTGCCTTCGCGCCCCTCTTTTTACGTACGATTTAATCCTGTTTTTCTGAATAATAAAATGTTGTAAGAAAAGGATCAGCTACACTAAAACTAACAGTTTGATGTAAACCAATGATTTTAACCAATGAAAAGGGCTTGGGTTTTCTGCCTTCATCTTTGGTGTTTTTGTTTCTTTTAGTGCTGGTATTCAAGTTAAAGGACCTCTTCTTTTCTAGTTGGTTGTTGTTGATAATAATTGGCTGTTCTATCTAGGACTTGTGTGTTGTCAAAAAAGATCCTGTGATTTCCCTGTGAAAGTGCGTGCTCAGCCACAGCGGATTTATCCGTTTGTCCATATCGACAACTCCTTTGGTGTTCTTTAAGCCTGGCGTTGATGCTGCGCTTTGTTAAACCTATGTAAACCGACCCACAGCTGCATGGAATTCTGTAGACTCCTAGTGTCGAGAGGGGATTTCTTTTATCCTTAGCTAATCTTAAACTTTGCTGTATTGAGGTTGTAAGCTTAAAAACAGTTTATATTGTGCTTCTCCAATATAATTTCTATTTGGTCTGTTACATTTTTCATGTAGGGCAGGACAAATGTTTTTTTCTGAAAAATGTTCCTCTCTGTGTTTCCTGTTTTTGGTTTTTGTGCATGTCTTACTTTATTCCTTGTATAGCCGATATTTATCAATGCCTTGTCCAAATGTTGTAACTCTACATTTAAATGCTTGGACTCACATATTCTTTTCGCTCGGTCTGTCAGAGTCTTGATTATACCTGCTTTTTGTCTTGGGTGGTGATTGGATTCTTTGTTGAGGTACTTGTCCGTGTGTGTAGGTTTTCTATAGGCTCTGTGTCATAACTGCCCGTCTTCATATTTCTCCCACTTACACTTTTAAAATAATAATCGTCTTGTTTTAAATTAGTCGTAAGGAAGCTAATAAAATTTATAAAATAAGATGTAAATCTAACTGCACATTATAGAATAAAAAAAACAATTTAGCATCCGAAATATAACTAGATTTTTAATAACAAATTTCTACTTGTAAAATATTACGTAAGAATGGGTTTTACCCTCCTCTCCCCAAGTTAAGGGCATGTATAATTTTCTTAACCTCCTCTTCGTCTCGAGACCCTTACGTAATTAATGAATGGCCCTTGGAAGGTAAGTATTGGATGACTTTTTGCTACAGCGAAAATGGTTGTGATTTTGTAGAATCAAATTGGACAAGAATTTTAATGTTTTAAAACATTTAAAAAATAGTGGTTACATATTTTATCAAAGAGATATTTAACAATAAAATGTTCACACACAACAGATATTGCAATTGCATATTTACATTAGTTTAAGGAAATTGTAAAATGTATGTCGTACATTCAAAAATATCCAGGCGAGCGCCAAAGATGTAAGGCTCAAGAAACTGTGCTGATTGCTAAGTGTATGTCATAGTTTGTAGTGTAATGACAGGCATAACAAGTTCTGTCAATCGGTTAGTGCATGTCGTAGTGTGTAGTGTAATGGCAGATATTCAGTAAGCTAAAATTTTAAAGACTGGGAAGAGGTACATTAAGCTTAATAAGGGGCAGAAGGTTAGGTCAGTCAATCAAGAGGAAAATGCAGATAAGGAAGCAAAGATCTGACAAACCACAGGCTGCTTGAACGGGGATAGATTTTTTTGTTTACTTAATTAAATTGGAAAATATTTTATTTTTTAATTTATAGGTTCTTAACAAATTGTTACACTTTTTTGGGTGTTTTATTAAGAAAGCACGATAAACAGGGATATGCTGATTAACTATTTAAAGTCGAATCACCTGAACTTTTCCGAATTTTTAAAATAGTAAAAATTGTTTGATTTTTTGTTGGTTTCTTTCATAAGAGGGATATATAAAAGAAATTGATGCTAACTTTCAAAAAATCAGTCAATTTGAACCTGAGATTTTGTGACAAACGTTTCGAAAAAGAGTTTCCAGAAAAAGGCGTTTAAAGTTTAAGGTTAGGTTTTAGTAGCCTAAGAGATAGAGCACTACATATAACTTACATCTATTTAATTAACGATTTTGGCTGTATATATCGGACCTTCTTTCACCTCAAATTGAATACTTAACGAATTTCTCTCGAAAAACGAGCACTTCTTTCCTCTTTTGAAGCACTTGAAGTTCAAAATTGGGAACTTTCGATTCTAGTTTAGCTATTACTTTTAAAATAATTCAAATTTTGAAAAATTCCTTTTAAGGAAATATTCTTGAATATCTAAATTATTAAAATATTTTTTATCTTTCTATACTAAAATACCCCCTTAAGCAATACATACTTACATTTTCAATACTCCACTAAAGTGATGAAATTGTAAACTATTTTTTTTTCTATGATATAATAAAATTTTCAAACAGATCTCATCTTTTGAAAGTCATCTGGTATAATTATCTGCAATACTTTGTAGTTAGTCTTTAAATTCCTAAAGAAAGTTAAAAACTTTTTTATTTCTCGACAAGATAATTCTTAAAGAGTTTTCAGCTTAGACGCCAGAAAAGTTTTTACGATGTTCTTCGATCTTAAATTTTTGAATTAATAATATTTATTTAGGGATGAAGTAATTAAGTGTTTATACTTAGCTCCAATTAAAAATAATGTAAATTTAATGTATAATGTAATCAAGTTTCTTGAAGGCATCTGGATCTTCAGAAGTGCCTTTTAAGTGATATTTACTTATAAATTTAATGTTTATGCTGTTGGGAAACGGTTTATTACACTTTTAATAGCTGGTTTAAGATTAGGAAGTCTATTTTATATAGGGGCTGTCCAAAAAATGGGTCGATTTAAATCTAAGGAAATATGAATATTTTCGCAAAAAAATTATTAAAAACGAAATTTCAGGAAAAATACTTTTTCGCATTTTGCACAGTAATGCACTACGTCACAGACGTCAAAATCATACAGTAATAGACCATTTTATAGCATAGCAACCACTACTTCAAAAATCCTAATTTAACAAAAAGAAAAACGTTTATTTTGAACACTGTGACTATAAAAATTAAAAGAACAATTGTGTAAGTTAGAAAAGGTTATGACTTTTGACCCCGCTGTATGAACCAATTGTTGCTAAACTTTTTTTTATTTACTACAATTCCTACAGGAACTTCTTGGGTTAATTCCAGTTCGACATTGTTTAATATTCTCTTAAATTTTTTAATCTTATAACCAATGCTTCCTGCCACGTTTCTTTGGCTAGGCTTGTGGATCGCCATTTCCCATGCCGTTTAAGAACCTGAATATCAGCTAAATTGTCCGCAAGAAAAATGGCAGATGTTCTTTTCAAACAATAACCGGTGTAACTTAAAGCATCAGGTAGTTTTGCCAACTGGCTGTACTGTAGAGTTTCCATAACGATAAAATAGGAAAAATTTATTATAGCTTACTGTTTTTAGTCTTAATAATAAGTACTTGTGGTAGATTTCATACTCATTTTAGTCTGAGCCCACAGTTAAAACACGTTTTTTCTTTATTTTGGTATCGCGTAACTTTACAGCCAATATGTTCCAGTATCTTCTATATCTTTAGTGATTAATTCTGCACGCCGATACTACTTTCACAGATTATCTAAATAAATTTTAAAAAAGTGGCAACTCTATTTTATCGGTCATTTTAGTTCGACTAGCCCCGCTGTGGCGCTGAAATCGATTACGCGCGCTCAGATTTATTTAAAGTTTTAATTTTATTTTTGTGATAATTCACAAGGTGCTTATTTTACTTAAAAATTAGGGTAAAATAAGCACATTGACTGCTTTTGCCATAAACAATAAATAAAACAACAAATTTATTTACTATATTACATAGTGTTATTCACAACTTGCATTAAATGTCTTTTTTGTGTCACTTGTGGTTTTTGATGCTTTCTTTTGTATTTGGCCTTCCTGTTGTTTTTCTTATTTACATTCAAAATATGGGTATCTATAAATGAAAATGTATTTTGAACCTATAGATAAAGCTACTTGCATTTTCACAAATATACCTATTTCGTCTATTACATAATAAAACTTTTTGTTGCCAAGTTACCGTACATTCTACTTTTGAGAACAGTAACACTCTCTTTTTTTAATATGTATTTTCTGAAATACAAAAAAACATTTGGTATCCCAAGTAAAATTAAATTGAAATTAGAAATTTCTAAATAGTAAACTCACCTGTAAATTCCTGGTAAAGAAACGCACTTTTCATTCGGTGTTCTTAAAAGAACAATTAGGCACACAACACTAAAAATCCATGATGTTTTACAGTCCAATTCAATTATTTATCACTAAAAATTTAAAAACGTGACAAACACTCGAATGTCTGAATTATAAATATAAATCATTATCTATATTAATAAGAAAATTTTTTATAATATTAATATAAAATATAAATGACAGTATGATATGACAGATCACAGATCGTCGACCGACAGAGATAGAGAACTAATGTGACAATGACGCTACACTAGCGACATAGCGGGGCTAGTCAGTACTAGGAGTGCCCAGGTCCTGACTACTTTTATTAACAGAAACGTGTCATTTGGAGCTTTATTTAATAACGTTGTGATTTTTTTCCATTGTCAAAACTTTTGATTTTTTAGGTTCATATTTGTCATTTTGGCGTTTCAAGTAAGCTATTACCGTTTTATAGTGTGATATATCCGTATTTCCATTGATTTGTATCGTGATTTTGATCATAGGGTAACTAGCCCATAAACTAGAAGCTTTAAAGACTTTTGCCTAAAACAAACACCACAACTTTTACCTATGCACAATACTTCAACCATATAAAATAGAATACCTTTTTGTTGAAATAGGCCAGCATTAAGTTTTCGTTAATTCCTTTAAATTCCTTGGAGTTTCTTCACTTACAGAACATATACACTTTCTCATACCTTTTCTTAGATTTCACTGGAAGTAAATTGGAATAAGCTTTCTGGGCTGCATTTAACATATCTTCCGAGTCGTTTTCATCAGCTTTTTCGATAATTATTGTTAAAAAAATCGTCCTCAACAATGATGAGTTTGTTTGAATGCTATCAACCATGGTTAATTACAAAAAACAATATCCTGTTTAGATTTTGATTACCAAGTTACTGAGATGTTAGGCTACTACTTTTTTTAGATTTTTTTGGTAACTATTATTATAAACTGATTTTAATATGAAATGCAAAATGCGGAACATAATATACGCACCTCGTCAGAAAAAATATTTTACTTATAACTCTTAGCCAAATTAGTTTTTGGTAAATATTCTTTAAATTTGAATATGGTATTTTTGAGATCAACATGAAACCATCCTTAAGTATAACATTTTTTTGAACTGTATTTTAAAACGTGCGATTTTAGATCTTCATAAGGTTTTTTATTGTGATTCTTGAGATAACTTTAAGCAACTTTTAAATAGGATATCTTATTGTAATTTTAAAAAAAGTTTCACAAGTATCGTTTAAAAATTTCTGTGCTTATGGAATATAAAAATATATTAAAATTTTAAATTTATTTTTGTAAGACACCCTGAATGGAAATAATAAAATGTTTCATTTAAAAGTCCCTAAAGGTATGTCTACACCAAAGAAACACAGAGGAACATTTTGTTGCTGGTTGCCGTAACCCAGTTAGAAAACAGAAACAACAACAGAATTATCGTAAACATTCTGTCCACACCAAAAAACTCATTTTAGTCCAAGTATCATTGTGTTGCTGTAAAAAGAAACGTTCCATGTACATCAGTGTAGTGTGTGTTTCAATATTGGAAAATAACTGTCATTATTTTAAAACATCAGAAAAAAAGTCCGTAAATGTTTGACTAGATCTACTCGAAAAAATATACAGGGGATCGCCTTAAAATTCATTAAAGAAAATATTTAATATCAGAATGTAAAATTGACAATTAAAATATATAAATCATTGGTGTCTATAAACTATCAAAACTATAAATACAACTAGTCACCTCCTCAACATACACGACGCAAGTTTCCAAATAAGTTTCAACCTGATCCATACTGCGCCTAACGAAACAAAAATGTTTACCAATGTTTCTCAACCTTGATCTAATACCGCGAAATGGGAAACAAGAAACTTATAGGAAACTTTGTTTCTGCAACCGTAAACTACCACAAACAAGCAACATCAACACAATGTTCCTATGTGTTGCTCTCGGTGTGGACACAGCTTTAGAATTATCTTAAAGATAACATATTAAAAAATTATGAAGATCAAGTATTTAAAACTTTGAAGATAAATGCAAGTAAAATTTATGCTCGTTTTTGGATACCACACTCTATGGTTACGAAAAAAGGTTGTTTTTCTGAACCTGAAAAACAACTTATTTTGGTTAAAAATGACATGTTAGTTTTGGTTTGTTTTTTCCTTATTTAAAAATTTTAATAGGTAAATGTTTTAAAATTCTATCTATTTCCAAAAATCAATGTTATGCTGATCTGAAAATGAGAATCTTAGGTAAATATTTGGAAATTTTTAATGGCGAATTTTGGAATTTATAAACCTATTTGCCTTAGATTCAGGATATAAGAGTTTTTAAGAGTGCTAGGTCAAAATTTACATATAAATAATCTTAGGTCAAAATATGAAAATTTAAAATGGCGTATTCAAAATTGTGGATTTGGGCATTTATAAATCGATTTGTATCAAATTAAAAATATAACGAATTAATTTATTATGGGATTGCATCCTTCCAAAAAAAAAATTGATTCCGGATCATTTAAAAATTATATTACAAATCCGGATCACGGATCCTATTTTTTAAAAATAATCGATTTCAGCCCTCGAAACCTTTAAAAGGAATCAATTCCAGAATTTAATTCCAAAAGCATTCGATTCCTACCCAGCTCTACATGATAGTACCTTAAAACATTTTTAGTTGCTGTTTAGTAGTATTACACTAATCGACAAAATAATAGCTTTGTTCCTCCACCTAAGGAAAATATATATATTTTTAATCTTCGTTGCCAAGGTATAAATGCACAATAAATAAAAAGTCGAAGTTAGCACTTGTTGTTTTTTAATAATTATATTTATGATTTTTAACAAAAACAATTAATTATAACATTTACAATAGTTTAAAAGATTCCGATCGCTTAGATCTTTTGGCTTTTCTGGTGTAGGACGACTCCGGTGTTTCTCTAACGATGGACCAATAATAATCGGCAAGCTTAGAGGGTTCCCATTTGCCTTGGTAGCGTTTTTCAAATGACGTGATGTCTTGGTGAATCGCTCTTCGTGCTCGTCACTTACGGCTCCCATATTTTGTGAAAAAAAAACTAAGATGTGATTGCAAAAAGTGTATTTTTAAGAACATTTTGCATCCCATTTTTTGATAAGCTTTTAACATCGTTTTGACGATATTTACATATTGCGGAGATTTGTAATTGCCAACAAAATTTTTGGTCTTTTTCAACGTCATTTAATGCCGCCAGAAACTCTGGATCCTTCATGAGTTTCCTTACGTCAGGTCCAACAAATATGCCTTCTTTTATCTTGGCATCACTAAGAGAAGGAAATTTATTTTTCAAGTATTGAAACCCAGGACCATTTTTGTCCATGGCCTTAACGAAGTTTTTAATTAATCCCAACTTTATATGTAAAGGTGGCAATATTATTTTTTTGGGATCGACTAATGGAATATTTTTTACATTTTTCTGGCCAGGGATATAAGCTGTTCTTTCAGGCCAGTGCTCTCGAGTGTAATGTTTTGACCGATCCCTACTATCCCATTCACACAAGAAACAGCAGAATTTGATATAGCCAGTTTGAGCCCTAAAATTAAAGCAACTACCTTTAAATCAGCACAGATGGTCCACTGGAAGTCTTTGTAGTTTATTTTGTCTAAAACAAGTCTCATTACTTCATACGTTTCTTTTAAATTAGCACTGTACGCTACAGGAATGGATGGAAGTTTGATACCATTATTTAGAAGCACGGCTTTTAAACTAGTCTTAGAGGAGTCAATAAAAGACGCCATTCAGAAGGAACATGCTTATGACCTAATTTAACCAACAGGCTGTTAATATTATTACAAAACACTAGGCTTTCCTCTTTCGAAACAAAGTCAAGAACAAAACTGTGACGTTTGCGATATTTACATATTATTATGACGACTCCGGGTTCGAGCAAATTCCACTGTTTAAGTCGTGATCCTAAAAGTTCGGCCTTTTCTTTCGATAGATTCAGATCTCTGGGTAGATTATCGAGTCGTTCTTGGCTCACTAGGACTGGAGCATTGCTAGTAGATGGCTCATGAAACTCCGGATCAGAGGACGAATCTTCCGGGCTGTCTGATGATGTGTCATTGTCCAGAGATGAATGCGCTGTCATATCCTTATAACGGAAAACAGGTTTGTCAACCAAACTCACCTCGGGATACTTTAGAGTATGTTTCTTTTTCCTGCTTTTGCCCTTTGAGATCAGTGAGACAAAAATAGCAGTCAGTAATGTGATCTTTTGGTTTACGCCAAATGACCGGTTTCGTAAAGGGTAGCATCTCAATTTTTTTATGAGACCAATCGGTTAGGTTTTTGTAGCAAGTTGTACAGCAGACATGTGGCACCCACGATTTATCTAGATTGGCAACTCTCATTTTAAAATAGTTAAAATAACACTCTTCGATATACGCAGTGATAGACTTTCTTTGGCCATCTGTTGTGAACTTTCTACACACGTAACAAAACTGATCGGGAGAATTTATGCAACTGCGTGGCATTTTGGTAGCTTACTGTCTTGTGTACCGAACACGACTGAACTTGTTTCAATAGTTTGCTTATTCTATAAAGTATCGTAAAAACCAAAAGTGTAAACATGGTGAATTCACTCAAGTCATTTATTTCGATAACGGGAGCTAAACAATCGTAAGTATTATTATTTTTGTGGTTAGTCAAGGATACCTAACAAAAACAATATAAATTTTTAAGTTGGGAGAACCGTTGTTGAATAGTGTTATTTATGTGACCATTATCACTACCTATAGATTAAAATAAAAAACAATGCACCGGTAAAATGGCTACCACCAATTCCGGATTTAAATACATATTACTTTTTGATGAACGCTTTTAAAAACAAAAATTAACAAGACTCCATTGATCACTCGCCTGGACTTAGTGATGCAAGTTTTAAGTACTGAAACTCTCGAATCATCCTGAGACAATAGTAGATAAAGTCCAATTTTAATTTTGAAAGACTGATAGTAAGTCTTCTGCAAAATAGTGGTCATTTTGTACATTTTTTGTTTACATGTTTTTTATACTAACTTTTTTAATTATTTATTTTATAATAACCAACGGTTTTATTATTACCGTTAAATGATGTTGCCAGGTAAACTATAATGTTTTATTTGACAAAACGGATTATCTTAAAACACATTCATGAGTTTAAAAAAGATTCTAAAATCATCCAAATACCGAAATAAAAAATCTGGATTGTCAGAATGCTGATGATATAAGAATTAAAAAGATATTTGAAGACGTAACTTTTATAAACTGTCACTTTTTATAGCCGATTACTAAAAAACATTATTTATTATTATCTTACTATCTACAAAAAAAAACATTATTATCAATTAGTACATTTCCTAAAAAATTATGTAATAATAAATAGTTTTTTTTGACGTCCACTACCAGCCAAATGAAACAATTTAGTCCAAGGAAATAGGTCGTGAAATACGAATTTGAGGTTAAAACTTGAATTTTTGATATAAGTTACTTTAAAGAATCTAAAAACGAACTGTAAATTTCTTTTTTGAATCCACCCCCGGGAAGGGGTGAAAAAAATTAAAAGTGTTTTTTTTTTATTTTAAGAAAACGGTAAGTCCTAGAAAAAAAAGTTTTAAATAAAAGTTGTAAAACGTGAAATTTTACATAAAAATTATTAAATAACTTTTTGTCCTAAAATTAAAATTACTTAGATAGGGTAGCTAGAAGCTAGGGGATGATAACAGCAACTTTAAAAAATCATAAATTATTGGAAAATTAAAAAACTCATAGTTTTTTTTTAATTATTCATATAATTAACAACTTTAATGCTAGAGAAAAAAACATCTCTAGAATTAAAGTTGTTAATTATTTAAATAATTAAAAAAAACATCAGTTTTTTTAATTTTCCAATAATTTATGATTTTTTTAGTTTGAAGTTGCTGTTATCATCCCCTAGCTTCTAGCTACCCTATCTCAGTTAATTTTAATTTAGAAAAAAAAGTTATATGATCATTTTTATGTAGAATTACACAGTACGTTCTACAACTTTTATTTAAAACTTTTTTTTAAGACTTACCGTTTCCTCAAATAAAAAAAAACACTTTTATTTTTTTTAACCTTTCTCGCGGGTGCATTCAAAACAAAAAATTACAGTTTGTTTTTAGATTCTTTAAAGTAACTTATATCCAAAATTTACGTGTTAACCTCAAATTCGTATTTTACGACCTATTTTCTTGGACTATTGTAGATATATCAAGTTGAATTAAATCAAACAATTTTTACCCCAGAGGCCTATAACAAAACTCTATACACCTATTTTTTGGATACCCTGTAAACTAAAGAATTAAAATTTAAAAGAAAAATTAAAATGCATATGAGTATGCTGTTAACCATCTTTGTAATAGCAAGTAATTTTTTAGCTATAAATTATTTCAACACTTTAACTAAATGTATGTCCAAACTTAGTCAACCAAAACTTGTCAGGATTTGATGACATAATCATCGTCACTGATTAATGGCGTTGCATTGTAGAAGCCAAAGAGAAAGTCTCATCTCACTGCTAAATGATTAATTAAGATCCAACATCTGTTTGGCCGGTAGCCTACGTAACTTTTGTGAGGCAAGCAAAAATGTAAAAATTGCGAAAGTTACGGACATAAAGCAAAGTTAGATGTTGAATTAAATAGAGAATAAAAACTAAAACAGAGCGAACCGGAAATCATGGATTCTACCAGAAGTTTATTTAAAAATAGTCGATAGATTTAACTTAAGTCTATTTCAGTTAAAACCAAATTTTCCTCTGGTAGCTAAAATATGAATAAATTGTGCCAAAATATTAGTAAAAACCAGATCGAACGCATCTTTTCTTCTCTTTACAACACAAAATAGTTTGGGCTAGTTATCCTTATTAACCTCCTTTGAACTTCATGAGAATGGTGTTTTTCTGGGGAGGCCGCATTTGATGGAGTTGACAAAATAACGCGGAATGTCAAAAAGTCCGATCGGTGACATAGGTCCTGGGTTTAAGCAGACTTGGAAATAAAAGCGATTGTGTATTTTTTTATTTTAGTTAATAGCGTTGTTAAAATAATAAGTATTTTAATAAAGTATTCTTTAATTTTGTTATTGCATAAAAAAAGTAACGTACCTATAATTGATACGTAATAGTATATTACGTATCAAGTACAGAAAAGTGGAAATTTACTTGTCAAGTATGATCTGTTTGATTCCTGGCGTAGCGAGGATTTAAATATCTACTTATAGCACTTTAAAATGAGGCTAAAATTTTATTTTGCAGCTCGGGATCCGTGCTAAAATCTTTTAGGCTTAATTCATCATCTGGATTATGTCGTGTCATTCGGATCGTAATTACCATTTGTTAGTATAAAAACTAAAGATGATTCGGGTTCGTGATCTGATAAATAGAAATTAAATCCCTGGATTCGATTCCTTTTTTCCTTAAGAAAAGAATCGTGATTCGTATTGGTGATTTGATTCTTTCACAAGGATCCGGATACGTATCATGCGTATATATTATAGTTATCCTATAAATAAAACTGGAAAATTTTCCAGAAGTATTAGCAAATAATTTAAATCCATATTCTTATAAGCGCAGGCATGACGCACGGAGTGTGTATATTACAGGAAATGTTTTAGCGTATCTTTCCCCTACAATAATTTCTTTATCGTGCTACATAAACGTATGAAATTTGATATGTAAATTAACATAGGTATTTTAATTATCTATAAAAATTATAAAGTTATTTCAAGTGGTTTCTAAACTACTCGATTTTAAAAATCGATATTTTTTTTGTGCTTGTTTTATATTTTTAAATTAATTATTTAATTTATTTGGCTAAATACATTATTCAAGAAAAATAAAGATAAAAAGAAACCGATTTGATAAATAAACCTTAAGTGAACTTAAGACAAGCAGAATGATAATACTTTAGGTCTATACACTCCATTTTAATATTTTCTTGTTTGTACAAAAGTTAAGAAGGCGACTGGCTCAACGGACGTTGTTCGACCTTAATTAATCATTTAGCAGCGAGATGAGACTTTCCCTTTGGGCCTGTATAATACAACTCCATTAATCAGAGGCGATGATTATGTCGTTTAAGCACGGTATGCCTCGGTTCACTTTGTTCGGACGTACACTACTTAGTTTGGTATTTTGAATAAGATATTTTAATCAAATTTGTTACAGTCCGGAACGTCAGTTTTTTTTTAATTGTTGAAGGTAACAACATAATTAAAAATAATAAAAATTAGTTACATTTTCCCTAATTTACTACCTCTTTCTGTTGTAGTCATTCTTCAGAATACGCAATTGGCAAGGCAAAAGCTTGCATGCCAAATTTATTGCAATTAAGTAGGATAAATAAAATAAAATACTTTTATTTCCTTAAGACATTTACAAAAATGTATGGAAAACGTCATGGTATTACATTGTAGTACTTACATGTATGGTAAAAAATGCTTCAACAAGTAATTACACAAAATATTATTCAGTCATATTAATGACCTTCATTAAAAAACTCTTCTAAAGTATAAAAACACTTATTTAATAAATATCGACGTAGTGACTTTTTAAAGCTTTTAAGATTTTTATCTTGTTTTAACAAATTTGGAAGTTTATTAAAAATCTTTAAACCTAAGGTATATGGAGAGTTTTTGCCACAATCCAGTCGATTAAATGGCACTCTAAAATTATTTTTATTTCTAGTATTAAATGTATGTATGTCACCATTTACAATAAAAGAAGATTCATTTTTAAAAACATTCAAGCAAAGTTCGTATATAAGAATAGAAGCCAAAGTAAGAATGTTGAGATCTACAAATAGCCTTCTACATGAATGAAAGCGATTTACTCCGGCAAGACAACGCACGATTCTCTTCTGCTGAGTGAACACTTGAGAGGCAGCCGGACATGCTCCCCAAAAACAAATACCATAGTTCAAGCGAGAGGCCACTTGTGCATAATACACCGATAAAAGTTGATTTTTCGTTAGAACTCCTTTTAAATTACGAATAAGGAAACATTGCGTGTTCAATTTAGAACAAAGAGCTTCACAGTGTTGCCTCCAATTCAAAGTATCTTCAATTATAACCCCTAAAAATTTAATATTGTGTACTCTATTTATATCCTGATTATCAATCTGAACATTTATTTTTAAGTCATTCATATTTTGTCTTGTATGAAAGCGCATATAGTTCGTTTTTGAAATATTCAGAAACAGAGAATTATCACTAAACCATGAAAGAAGGCCATTCAAATTCCTCCTGCAGTTAGACTGCAATATCTCATCAGTCTTTCCGTTTAAAACAATGGACGCATCATCGGCATAAAGTGCTGAGACGCATTCCTTATCCAAGACCGAAGTTATGTCGTTCGTATATAAAATGTAAAGGATTGGGCCCAATATGGACCCTTGAGGCACTCCTAAATTAATATTTATTGTGCCTGAATTTGAGACCATCCTATTAGAATCTATTACTTGGTTAATGGACACAAACTGTTGTCTATTTTTTAAAAAGTTGATATCCAGTTTAACGCGAGGCCTCTTATGCCACAGTCTTCAAGCTTTCCAAGCAGAATATTGTGATTCACACAATCGAATGCCCTGCTAAGATCACAAAAGACCCCAACAGGACATTCACCTGCCTCCATTAGACGTATAACCTCCATATAAAAGTGATATAAAGAAGTGTACGGCATCTGCCGTACACTTCTTTTCCCGAAAACCAAACTGATTAGAAATTAAAACATTCTCACGAATTAAAAATGCATTTAATCGTTCCACAAAACAATATTCAAAAATTTTTGAGAAACTAGACGAAATTGCCACCGGGCGATAATTCTCTAACAACTGTGCGTCTCCCTTCTTATAGACTGGGACTACCTTATTAATTTTAAGCACTTCCGGAAAAGTGCCTGTTTCACCAAAAATAGCATAGGATCAACGATAATATCAATTATCCTCTTTAAAAGAAAGCTTGGTACACCGTCATGCCCAAATGATCTTTTGTTTTTAATTTTAGACTTTAACATATTTAAGAATTCACGCTTCTCATATGCAAACAAATAAATGCTGTTACCAGAGTTTTTCCTAAATAATTTTTTTTAATTTTTTTGTTACTTTTTATTTGTTTTAAAACTTGATTCGGAGCATCCTGAAAAAACTTGTTAAAACTTACCGCTATATCTTCTGGACTCAGTAACAACTCTGTCCCCATTTTTTATAGTCGTTATTGACTGTTGCTGATTTTGTTGTGCAGCGATTTTACAACTTGCCAAGCAGACCTTGTGGGATTTTCAGAATTTACAATTTGATTCTGATAAAAATGCCTCTTAGTTTCACTCACCAAAAGCGCGTGACGTCTCTTTGCCTCTTTATAAACAGGCTCCAGACAATTATACTTTTTTTCATTTGAAATAGGTCCCTAAGATTTTGACTAGATGTTCTTACCTCCTGAGAAACCCAACTTTTCTTATTAAGTCTACAAACAACACTCTTTAAAGGAAAATTAAGACTAAAATAATACAAAAAAACATTTAAGAAACATTTAAAAGACTCATCGAAATCTTGCTCTTTGTAAACGTTACTCCAGTTTCCTAGAGAGATCTTTCATAAAATTTACAATATTTACTTCACTAAAGATACGTTTTTGTTCATGTAAATATTCTTTGGTTTTTACACAAGATACGCCAGAATTTACAAAAACAGTATTGTGATCAGATAAAGCATTTTTCCAAACTACGCTGTAAGAATCTAATGAGTTGGTAAAAACATGATCCAACACATATTCACCTCTAGTTTTTTGTTCAATAACATTATTATTTAGATTAAAACCTGACAATAAATCAGTTATTTTTTATAGTATATCTTATCTCTATTTGGATCAATATTAAAATCTCCTGTCAAAATTATATTTAAAGTAGGCTTATATATTTTATTTAGTACCCTATTTAATTTATCAATGAAAAGATCAAAATTACTGAAATCGGGTGACCTATAACACACTAAAATTAAAGTGTTTTTAGTTTTTTCTGTTTGTGTTTGCCATAACGTAGCACATATTTCAAATTGTTTTTCAACACAATGTTCCTCCATAAGTATGCATTTTGTACATAGATCACTGCGACACCAAATTCCGACGCCCCACCCCTAAATGTCCGTCTACAAAATTTGAAACATTTTTAAACCCCGAAAACCAAAAGACACCACTGATTCTTGAGAACACCAGGTTTCCGTTAAACAGATAAATTTAAGATTTTGAAAAGATTAAATATAGTCGGCATTAATAAGATCACACTTTTCAAGTGTTAACGCCTGACAGTTAATTAATAGCAAGTCATAATGTTCGGTATTCACTATCCCCTCGATGTCTCGAGGGTCGTACGCTTCTGAAAAAAACGACTAACAAAAGCACCGTATGGCCAAATATCGGCACTCATGGCTTTATCAAGGTTAGAAAAATCTAGTGTTACCTTAAATGAACTATATTCCTCCGGATATTTTGATTTTAACTGTTCGCATTCCGCCTCCGGAAAATGTTTTCTAATATACTGGTTCATCTCTTCCACTTTAGTATTCACTTGCATTCTACTAATAAATAAAAATGCCTTTCTCGATACCACCTTTATTGTTGATGTTTTGACACTGCCTATAACCCCAGATTTTTTTTGTTTGTTTTTGGCTCCACTCGCATGTCGTCTACGTTGGACTTGCCACCCATCCTGCGGCGTTGCCGGCTCACTATGCTGGAATTCCTGAGATTTGCATTCAGGTACTATTAGGTTTTTTGAAGCTGCTTGATCACGACTTGAGGCGGCTTGCTGTAGTGGTTTACGCACTTGCATCTTTTCCTGCCGCTTCACGGTGTTATCTGCTAAGCTTTGTTGTTTATTTGTTGTCTCACTTCTTGACGTATATGTATCATTTTTTGCGTTAGATGGCGCCTTTTCTTTTGGCGATAGAGTATTTAATAATAATATTTGCTGTTTTTGCATACTAATAATTTCGTTTTTGTCATTAATAATAACATTTTTGTCACATATAATCGATTCCTTCTCCTTCAGAAGTCGTTTTAAATATTGTATTTCCAAAATAAGTTGTTGTACTGACCTCTGTTGACTTTCATCCAACATGGCGCTGTCTATTGCATCAACAAAGTCATCTGAGTTATCACAGCATTTTGTCGTTAATTCATCCGTGGGGATTCCCTTTCTTTCTGCACAGAGCTTATGAACAGTTTCCTCACAAGTTACGCACTTTACGGTATTTGTGAGAGCACTTCTTTTACAAAATTTACACATTAACTTCTCAGTACCATTTAACACAACATTATTAGTCGGCGCCATCTTGACTTCCTTCATACATATGGTATGACTCCAGATTGAAAAGAGAACGACAACAATTTCCTCTGTTCCACTTCCAATACGACAACGGACGACGGCGATTGTTGGCTGAGGCATGCAGGGGGATGCAGCTATTTTCGACAGTGGATCCATTCTGTAAAATATTTATTGGCAATTTTAGAAAAGTTTAAAAAATCATACATTTTATAAAACTTTTCATTTAAAAATTATCGGTTCGGGCTTTGCAAAACTCACCAGAGCAATGTCTTCGAGCGTTTATTAAAATGAAAATACTTTTGAGTTTATTTTTTAGAGTATTTTTTTATTAGTAGGATTACTATTAATGTCATTAATTTTTAGCAGTTTTTATTTTATTTTTAAGCTTAAGTCTAATAAAAATTCAACAACCTTTTATTTACTGTTGCAATAAATACAACAGTGATTAACATGACCGCATAAAAACGAAAATATCGTAAAACATCTCCAAAAAAATGCGATCGACAATCACTCCTTTAACGTCCAGGGTCCGGCTGATACGTCCGACTTTGGAGGGTACTGCGTAGCACACACATCACGTTTAAATTATTATCGCCTATACGATTTATATTTTTTTAAATCTTTTATCTGTAACACAAGAAATTATTCTTTCTGCATAGAATTTGAATGAGTCAAATAAAATGTTTCTTTAAAAGTGTTAGATAATGTTATGGTGTCAATAACGCTAAAATCTTGGACTTCCATTGTCTTTATTTGTTAATTGATACACAACGTTTCGGTTAGTGATGTATCTCCAACCGTTTTTAAGTGATAACTAAAAACTATTCTTAAAAACTACGACCTTTTATACTATCTGTGGTTCACCGAAGCTTGACCGACTTGTCACGGTTCAGCAACGGCAGCCAGATATTCGGAATGTCGATACTAGGTTTGCTAAATACATTTTAATTGTTTGCAATTTTTACAGCTTCTTTAAATTTTCTTTTCTTCCAGTGGGTTTCTTTATGAATAATTTTTGCTTCCGACCATTGTATGCGATGTTGTTTTACCATGCGTGTTTGGCAATTCCTGATTTCGACGTTTCACCTCATTCCGTATGTTTTTTGTGTTCTTTAATTTTAACTCCAATTTTATTGTTTAAGGAACACGCAATTAAAACTGCACTAATCAAACCAAAAGTTGACAATACTTTTATTGAATGGATAGGTAATGACGAATAACTTGATGGTTTCTTAAAACATCTAAATTGTCTTCGACCCTGTATCAAATTTAAAATGGAGAAGGAACAAAATTTGGCTCTACCTTTTGTCGACGTTTTAGTCAAACGAAATAATGGACATATACAAACCTCGGTGTACAGAAAGCCTACCCACACTGGACAATATTTACACCAGAATTCCAATCACTCTAATGAAACGAAGCAAGGAGTCATACGTACTCTATATAACCGCGCAGTGACCTTATGTAACAGTAAGGAATCTCTGCAAGCCGAAATAAGTAATATAACTAGGGATCTCAAGCAAAACGGTCACAGTAAGAGATTGATTAAGGACAAAATCAATAAATACCAAGATAAGACAAAAACTCTAATTTCAACAAGACTCCACAGGACCAAATATTTGTGACTATTCCGTATATTAAAGGAACTTTAGAAAAGATCCGCAAAACAGCGAATAGCACACAGTATTAAAATCCCAAACCACTCTGAGAAGTATTCTTACTAAGACGAGACCGGACAACAATGTTTCAAAAAATGGCTGTATCTACTAAATTCCCTGTGAATGCCCAAATGAATTAGAGCTGAGGTAAAATGGAATACCCCAAAAAAATATAGACGACATCATTTGATCACACATGTCAGTAAGTGTAGAAGAAATCGAGGGTCTTCAGTCTAATATTAAACTTAATTGATCATTTATTTAAAATAAACACTTTTTATTTTATACTATATATTAGTAAGTATTTTACTACATCAAAAGTTTTTAACGGTCTAGTTTAGTATTTATTTATGGAAAAGTTGTTTTACGTTCATAGACGGCGGTAATGAAATATATAAACCTTAATTATAATTTTATTAAGTTTGCTTAAAACTTAAAACTTCGTCTTAAGGATGCATTTTAATGTCAGGTTCATTCTGTTATTAAATGTTTAGCTTTGCTAATAAAAGTCAGTTATTCTAAGACGAAGTTTTTTATATTCTTATTTACATCTTTCCTTAATAAGAAAATAAACCCTACAGGGTTAAAATGGAGGTTTTATGATGTTTTAAAATCGGGGTATAGAAATATTTAAATTCTAAAGAATCTATATTTACTAACAAATTGTTGCTGGGTAGGAATCGAATCCAGAAATCGATTCATTTTTAAGAATCTGAAGGCTAAAATCGATAATTTTTTAAAAATAAGATCCGAACTTTTTTTTTCTCTTTTTTGAAAGGATCTGATTACAAAAGGAATCGATTCCATATATTTATAATTTGAGACAAGTCGGTTTATAAAACAAATCCATTATCTTGCATACGCCATTTTAAATTTCAAATTTTGATAAGATTATTATTTTTCAATTTTTACTAGCACCTCTTTAACCCTTATATCCTAAATCTGAGGCAAATAGGTTTATAAATGTCAAAATCCACCATTTTGAATCTCTCATTTTAAATTTACAAATTTTATCCCAAGATTTCTAACCGGCATCACATGATTTTAGAAAATAAAAAAGAAAATTTTAAAACATCTGCTTATAATAAAACAAACCTAACAACACTCACAACACATTTTGGTTAAAAATCACTTGTTAGGTTTGTTTTGTTAAAAGCAAATGTTTTAAAATTCTTCATTTTTATTTTATAAAATCAATGTGATGCTGGTTATTAATCTTGGGATAAAATTTGTAAATTTAAAATAAAAAATAAAATTATTTTAAATAAAAATAAAAAAAAAAAAAAAAAATAAAAAAAATATAAAAAATATATTATAATTTAAAAAAAATTTTAATATATATATATATATATATATATATATATATATATATATATATATATATATATATATATATATATATATATATATATATATATATATATATGTCAAGTTTGTTCCAAGCTTTAGGAAATATTTATTCCCATCATCAGGTTTACTAAAAAACAATATCATTTGTTAATTATCTCCATGTAAGGTATTAAAATAATACTACTTACAACTTAGTTGAGGTTAAACATTATGATGGTGTTTAAATATAAAATTAACAAATGAAACATAAAAATAATAATTACAGTAAATAAACCAAAGGCAGATCAATTTAAAACACAGTTAAAACTACATAAAACTTTTAAGATGAATAGACAAACAACAGATTTAAAATACAATTTTAAAAAGTAGGCCATTAGGTCAAGCTGTCAATGACCCTAGCGAGCCTGACCCAATAACGGTAAATAATCAACAAACACCAATCGTACCATCTGATACTTTAACACAACCACCAACCCAGAGGGATGCCCCTGTTGAGATTAATAATAATGTTTCAGAATCACTAACAAATAATATCCTTTTCACTTCTTTGCCTTATATTAGAGATGTCACACCTAAACTGGCTAGAATCTTAAATTTTAACAATGATCTTAAAATTGCTAATAAAGCAGTTCTAACGTTAAGATCTATTTACACTAAAACCAAAGACAAAACCCCAATATCTTGCCAATCAGATGTTGTCTACAGCATCCCTTGCCAAGAATGCAATAACATATACATAGGTCAAACACAGAGACCAATTTCAAGCCGGATCACCTCATATAGAAGTGACTGTGGATTGCATCCTGAACGTTGTGCTTTGGCTAAGCATGTAAACAAATACAATCATAATATGAATTATAATGCAGTTAAGGTCTTAGCCACCGAACGTAACTACCATAAGAGGCTCTTTCTGGAGATGACTTTCATCACACAGAAACCTAATTCCATAAACAAAAAAACAGACATAACTTAAGCGAAATTTATTCCTATTTATTGTCTTTGGACAAACCTTCTAGTTACAACCACAATCAAACCATACAAATTCTGATTAACACTTAAGTGTACTACACTATCTTTTCAATAAAGGTCCGGTTTACCATATCTGTCTCAATATCTACTCCTAACCTTAGATTCTAGTCTTAAACTGTCAAATTTCACCTGTTGGGTCATTGACAGCTTGACCTAATGGCATACTTTTTAAAATTGTATTTTAAATCTGTTATTTGTTTATTTATCTTAAAAGTTTTATGTAGTTTTAACTGTGTTTTGAATTGATCTGCCTTTGGTTTATTTACTTAATTATTATTTTTATGTTTCATTTGTTAATTTTATTTTTAAAACCATCATAATTTCAACCTCAACCAAGTTGTAGTAGTATTATTTTAATACCTTACATGTAGATAATTAACAAAGGGTATTGTTTTTAGTAACCCTGATGATGGGAATAAATATTTCCGAAAGCTTGGAACAAATTTAAAAAAAGGTATTCTTTCATTTGGTGCATCCCCAATAAATTTACTAGTTTGTATATATATATATATATATATATATATATATATATATATATATATATATATATATATATATATATATATATATATATATATATATATATATATATATATGTATATATATATATATATATATATATATATATATATATATATATATATATATATATATATATATATATATATATATCTATATATATATATATATTATATATATATATATATATATATATATATATATATATATATATATATATATATATATATATATATATATATATCTATAAACAAAAAAAATGTTTTACCATGTTAACTATTTTGTACAAGAAGTGTCTCTTTTACCTTTTAGAATTTGAAAAGACCAAAAAAGGGCCCGAAACGTCATGAATTAAAATAAATATAATTAAACACAAATACTGTTTTTTTTTTAAGAAAAGCCCAAAAACCAAAGAAAAAACCTACAGAAAATTAAATATTAAAAATTTAAAGGGTCTAAAAAATTTTAACAAAAAAAATATTATATATATATATATATATATATATATATATATATATATATATATATATATATATATATATATATATATATATATATATATATATATATATATATATATATATATATAATATTTTAAAATGAAGGGCGTCGTTAAAAATTTCTAATTACAAACGAACTAAAAAAAAGCTTGAAAAATAATGCTACCTTCTTCTTTACAATTCCCTGATCCATTGGTTGCTACTTCATAAAGATAGAGATTTGACTATTTTTTTTTATAAAACACAGCAGTTACATTGATAACACAACAGACTAACCCTTTTTTTTTTTGGATGTACAAGGTCGCATCCATGTTTTTTTTCGGAAACCCTTCGAAAGATCTCCATTACAGGAAAAAATATGCTCGTTCTCAGAAAGACGAAATATCTTGACAAAACGTCAAAAAAATCGAAAAAAGACTTTTTTTTCTTTAATTACTTATAACTTTAAAAGTATTGGTCATAGAGAAAAATTATAGAAAGAAAAAAGTTTTTTTCAATAGATTTTCAACGAGATAAAGGTTATAAATAATTACAAAATGCATTGGGTGTGTTGCCAAAAAGCAGTAAATTAAAAAAGGTAAACAGGATCTATAGTATATATAAAAAAACTAAAAAGTTCAATATTCTGGACCCTATCTTTGGGTTAAAATTTATTCAACAGTTCTTGCACAATAATTTTACAATTCAATTTCGTTTAAAAAAATAAACAATTTAACAAGTTGTTGCAAAATTACCCATTTTTTTTTTGGAGGCCCCTTAGAAAAATTTATGGGTCCAAAAAAAAATTTTAAAACCTACATTTTTTTTCTCTTTTTTTTTAAAATTTTAGACGATTTATGTATAATTTTTTTGATTTTTTATTTTGTCTATTTAACAAATGTTTCGGATTTTTTAGAGGGAGCATATCTCGATTCTTGTTATTTAGATTTTTAAGGGTTTTCAGCAAAAACAACATATATATATATATATATATATATATATATATATATATATATATATATATATATATATATATATATATATATATTTATATATGGATATATATATATATATTTATATATGTTGTTTTGCTGAAAATCTTCTTCAAAATAAACCCCCCCAAAAATCCCAAACATTTTTAAATGAAAAAAAAAAAATCAAAAAAAAATACATAAATCGTCTAAATTTAAAAGAAAAAAAAGTGGTTTTGGATTAACCGGGTCCCTTAGCCTCAAAATGTTAAAATTTTAAACGAAAAATTTTGGTATTGTAAAAATGTTAATTTTTAACCCAAAAGATAGGGTCCGCTTTTTGTTTTTATATATAGTTTTTTTTTTTTAATTCTTTCTTTTTGGGAACAACCCTTTGTAATACCCTCGTTGAAAATTTTGAAAAAAACTTTTTTTTTCTATAATTTTTATGACTTTTAAAGTTATAAGTAAATTAAGAAAAAATCTTTTCGACTTTTAATTCCCGTTTTTGAGAACGGTATATCTTTTTTAGTTTCACAAGGGTTTCCGAAAAAAATTGGTGTTATCAATGTCTCTTGTTTATAAAAAAAAGTCAAAAAAACTTATCTTTAGAAACAATGGATCGAAAATGGTGGAATGGGGAAAGTTCGTTTTTAATTAGAAAATTTTAAATTTTTTTGTAAAGTGATTGCTTCCTTAAGAGCTGCAAGAACTGGAACTTTAAGCCTATAAAAAATTTTGGAGGAATTAAAAATTAAAAATAAAAGAATATGGCATACGAATTATGCTGGCCACCGTATAAGCGTATTTAAATGACCTCTTTTACAGTAATCGTTCACCAGAACGCATAGATCATAGAATTCCAAACCGCCGTAATATCTAACTGAACACCGACTAGGTTTATTCATAACCCAATAAAATACAATAAATCGCGCGGACAAATTTTACAACAATTTATCGCCCATTTCGGCGGTTGTTTTAAATCAAACATCGTGGACCGGCCAAACAAAACGGACCGCGCCTGCACGGTGGGTGTAACAAATGCGGTTTTGCATTATGTATTTCACGTGTTTGTCCGGAAAGCCAGAAATATTTGTGTAAATGACTTATTGATAAAGGGCCCATCGTTGATAAAATTTGAATAGCAGATAGGTCACGATTAACGAAATAAAATTGGTTAAGGGCGAATTGAGTGCAATCTGGGTTGTATTACTAGAACTTTACCATTTTGAGTAAATTTAGGTATATTTAAATTTAATTCATATCTTCCTATAGTGCTTGAAAAATTATTGAGCAGTGATCAATTTTTAAACTTAGTAACTTATGAATGTATTTTAAGATTTAAGTATCTTTTTAGTTCCATTAAAAACACCTATGTCAAACACAATTATAGTGGTGCAGGAAGGGGTAAATTGTTGGGCCTCCGCACTATAAGTAGTTGCCGACAGACTCTCCTGTCGACTAAATATGAACTGAAAAACAATGGGTGCAAATTAAGGTTTGGACGCCCTGTAAAATGACTATTGCTAATTTAGACACGCCAAATACTAACTGTACACAAGTGTTTATTTTACAAAACTTATTACTGAATTTCTACTCCACAAAATATGGCGAGATACGCCAATGGGGCGCATCAGCAGCTCAAGACATTATATACAAAAATACAATCTCAAATGAGAATACCCTTTCCTTGACAAATTTGTGGTAATAAATATACTTTAAAAAATAGCAAAATAAGGTAAAGGGTCGAAGTTACCCTTAAAATAGGTAGGAAGGTAGGTTTAAAGTGAGTGGGTATTACACCCTTCCACCGCGACCGAACGGTCTATTGACTCCTAATAAATCTGATGATCCTGTTGGGAGAGAGATCTTTCACCTCCCCCGGCAACAAGGTGTCATTGCAGAGGATTGCGAATCTTAGTCGTGCCATTGCTGGGCACGAACACAGTATGCGTTCTGCCGATTCGTCTCCCTCCATGCACATGCGACACTCGGCGTCTTCCGCTGGGCCGATCTTGTGCATGTGGTATTTTAATCTGCAGTGTCCCGTGTACAGTCCCACTAGCGTTTTAAGGTGTACCCTTAATTGCTCCAGTAGTTTGACAGTACATTGTTGGTTTGGTGAGCTTATGAAGGCCTTCGAGTGTCTGAGACCCAGAAGTCCATGCCAGTACCGAAGATTTTCTCTTTGTGTCCAAGCTGATATGAACTGCTTGGACGTTCTATAAGATATACCGATGACCGGTTCCGGCCCTGTGAATTTTGTCTCCGCCCCCCTTTTAACAAGGAGGTCTGCGGATTCATTACCCTCTAGGCCGGTGTGTCCAGGTATCCACAGTAGTGTAACCTTATTGTTTTGACCAAGTTTGCGCATCCTTGCAATTCCAGACGGTTTTCGAATTGCACCGGCTGGATTCAAGAGCCTTAAGAGCTTAAAATAGGTACTAATAGCATTAATTTATCAAGATTTTGGCAATTTTAAACATAACTTATTATCTACTCCGAATGTTCACAAATTTATCAATGGCTTATTAAGTAAAAAGAACGGTTACTAATATTGCCCTTGAAAGGGGCACAAAGATTTACTTTATTTTAGAAATCAAATTGTTTATATTTTACCAAAACCTGAATCGACCTCCGACGGCGTAATCTATAAGGCGTAAATATCTAACGACCTTACGACACAGTTAGAAATTATTTTATAGCACTAGAAAAGTTCGTTTATTTGAAGTTAAATTTAAAAATTATTTGCAGTTTTTTGGGACACTCCCGTATCACTTGTCACTCCAATGACACCCGGTACTTATCATTGACAAACTATATCACCAAAAAAACTAGATGTTACCGTGATTACATACTATCCACCATCACTTTTCTTTATCACTACTACAGAGAAATACTTTCCTGCACTGTGCATTGCACCTCTTTAACCACCCTTTTATTTACTTTTGAACCTTGTTTAAAATATGTCAATCTAAAATTGACATTAAGGAATTATTTAGAGTAGCTTCACTAGCTGAGAAAACTGTACATCTTCGTACTAAACCATAGAAAAAAATACGATTTTTCTATCAACTATTTAATAGAACATTTTGGCGATTTGCCCAGAAATGTTAGAGCATTTTTACGTTCCAAACGTAATAAAGACAAAGAGACCCTTCAGAAAAATGCATGGTTGCGCCGTCATGACAAGTTCACGAAAGCAGGTTGACGCGTTGGCGTTCTAGTATGCTATTTTCAGATTGTAAATAAGGAATTTTTTTTTGGTTTAAAAACCGGATTTTATTGTTTTTAAAAAATTGAAAGGAATATTAGCGTGCTTATGGCTATGAAAAAATAGCATTCATGCTGCCAGACGTGTTTTTGCAACATATAGTTTTTACTATAGGCGTACACAACAATGCCAAATTTTAAGCAAGTAATGCATTTATTTCTTTACTTGGGTCCTAAACCTACCTACCAAATTTCAAGTTTTAACTACCTCGTAAAGTGCCCCATGATTTTAATAAATTATTGAGGCAGTAATAGAAAATTTTAAAAATTAAATATCACAGAAAAAATAATTAAAATACTTATGTGAATTGACATACCAAATCTTATACCTTTATGTGAAACGATAACGAAGATATGATAAGGGATGAAACTTGGCCGGGTGCACTACTGTGCCTAGATACTCCAAGAGAATATAGACTACCTGATTAGGTAAGTGTTCAGAGGTGTCAATGGGTGTATAAGAAATATAGGGTTTTAACACATTATTAAACTTTATTTTGATAGAGATCATCCGATCTGGCTAAACACCAAATCATTTATTAGCTATTGCCTGTTATACATGTTATCATAAAATAAGTACAATTTATTCTATAACAATATGTGTTTATCTCTCTTTGTCACTCAGTACGCTCTAACAAATTCATTGCATACACATTAAACATGCAACACACTGTATAATATCTAAGATAATTAAATTAGCTTTATTTATGAATTTTACAAAGCATTTTACTTATTTTTCCCAATGTTTCCTTTCCTAAACAAGCTTCATTAAAATATAACATGGAGCGTTATAAATTTATTACATATTTTTAAAAGTGCCCGGATCTTTAAAGAAACAAAAATAGTTCTTTCATTCGCCAAACAACATTTTCCGTAAAAGTCTTAAAGTTAAAAGCCGGTAAATATCCTGAGCATTAATTATTTACTTAAAGAACAAACTTTTTTAATTTTAATAGGAACCTTTATTGCAAAAACTAGAAAGTGAATTATAATTTTATTAAGTTTATTCGAAAGTTTAAGTATGTTTTTTAGAAGAGCCTCGTAAACTTTACTTTTTGTTTGTACAGGGTGGCGCCTGAGGCGGAAACTATAGAAGATAAAGCAAATCTGATGTTAAGTTCTCGAAGTCGAAATAGCTGCAACGGTGAAAACAGATCGCGGCTAACTTAATTCGTTTTGGAGGTACAGGCTGTTTTTTAAATATTGACAATTTTGGTAGTTTGTATTACGGTAATTAGTAAATACTCAAAATTAAAACCAGGTTTGTGTAGAATTTTAAGAAGAATTCAGTGGCTTGCTCACGTTTTTTAGCGGTTACACTTTTAAAAATATAATGCAGAGTTTTTTTAATGAGACACGCTGTATATTATTCTACTATTTGTGTTAAAATAAAGTTTTTTATTGTTAATATAACACACCTTATATTTATTTCCAAAAAAAGTGTTTTGTAAGAAAAACGAATAAGAAAAGGACATCAAGAACCTAAATCCAGGGTGTGTCACGCCGTTGCTTTAGCCCAAGTGTTTTGACCTAAAAACACTCTTCCAACTTTTATTTGGCCGTTGGCAGCCTTTATTTTTTTTTAAATGAAATTAATAACAATTAAATAGTAAAGGGACAGTAAAGCTGAAGGTGAGTAGCAGAGAGAGCGTGCAAAAATGCCCTAACTCATTTGCCGGAGAGTAGGGGGGGTTAAACTGGGCGCCACTGCTTTTGGTGCCAGGCCTAGCAGAGACCTTCCAAGATTTAATAGGGAACTCTCGTTCAACTTTACTACCACTCAAAAACAAGAAAAACGTTAATAAACAATATTAATATAAGAAAAAGGAGACACCAGGCGAGCCAAATAAAACACTATATTTAAAACAAATAGTTAATAGAATTTATTATAAATAAAATTAAATGTGTAATTTAAGAGTTTACAAAAAAAATATAATCAACATAAAATGGTGAAGGCGCTGAGTTATAAAATGTCAATTTAACAAAATAATTATAAAAGTTGTAATAGATTGTTTACAAAAATGATTTAATAAAATTAAATGGTGAAAGCGCCAAATTACTAAATGTTTAATTTACCATACTGAAGATGAAAAGAATAAATAATATAAATATAAGTCTACAAATAAAAAAAAACTATCATAGATCTTAATAACAAAATACCGCTTAGAATTATTTAATTAACACAATAATTTAATGACCAGGTGCACCGTTTGTAAAGAATATAAAAATTTACAAAAAATACAATAATAAAAAATAAAAACTGTACCTAGGAATAATTAGATTTTATGCCGCAAGATAAATATTATATTTATGCTAATTGATTCACCTAGTCCGAATCGTTTACAAAAGTTATAAAAAAAAATTGTTAGTTGGTTAATTTTAATATGTTGCCTGTTTTCCTGTGATGGCGGGTGTGCCAGCCACTACACCGTGAGGAGCGAAGGTGTCCAAAACTACAACCAACACATTAATCAGCTAAATGGTCACTATTTCTGACCCGTCCCAAGAAAACTTCAACCAAATTGACCCTCCAAACAAAACAAAAACTGTTTCAAAAACTTAATGGCCTATCCGAAGTAAAATGGCCCGTCCGAAGAACCCCAAGGTGTAAAGGGGTATTTTCAACCAACACGTGATCCCTGCGGCGTCGAACTACAAGTCCTGCAGTGCAGATTTCTTTCCCGAAAATAGCCAAAAAGGCAACGCAAAACCACCAAAATACACACAAAACTAAGTTAAATCGGGAAAGATTTTTGGGAAATTTGCATCTCAAATCCTACAAAGATGGCTTGAATACCAGTAGCTGCAAATTTTCCTAGTTCTCGGCTTGAAGATTGACGTGAGAGTGCCAATGGTAAAACATGGCCGATGGCCCTTTGTCCTTCTCAGAAAGTACCAGTGGGCGCACGCACATTCGCTAATTCTAGGAATTTTCTCGCCCCCAAATTGGCAACATTGTTACCAATAAACATTTTGAGTTGCCTACCCACGCTGCCCAAATAACATTCCCTCGAACTGTCATCTGTCCTGCCAAGAATATATTCAAACAAAGAGGATAAAATACCCAGAACCTGTACAAAAGAGACTCTGGAGGCAAAGGAAACTGCTCTGGCCCTTGAGTTCCCCACGACAACTGTTGGGAATGGAAAAATAAAGTAAACAAACTAAGGTAAATACGGAAGGTAATGTAAACAACCCTACCTACATAGCCAATAAAAACAAAACTGCTAAGGAAATGTAATTTTCTAGACAAACCCACAAGCTGTCGAGGATTGTATATAGGGGGAAAAACCATACCGAACACCTAGAGAAACAAAATTTGGTTACGAACCCCTGACATGGTTTATCCAAAATACCAACGTTTTAAAGGTAAGTCCCTACTTAAAATAGAAAATATTGATTTGTACAAAGTGAATCTAACCTACTTAATAAGCTTGGTTTAGTCAATAGTGAAAGATGTACCTCAAAGTTAATGTTGCATGTTGAACAAAATTAAGGCCAGTTATCGACTCGAGGTATCTTATGTTAATTTTTTAGTACACCATACTACGAGGGGTAAAAGCAACGTAAAGCATAAGGTAGGATACCAAATGCGATAGAAAAACAGAAGTAACCCAGCAATTACAACCAAATTTGGAGCCTTTTGCCAAAAATAATCTGAAAAAAAATGAAAACCTGCATTAAGGTAAACAAACTAAATTATTAAAAACAAACCTAGGAATAAAAACTAACCATAACAGGTGTTTTCCAATTGTATGTCAATATTTAAGGGGATGATTTTTGGGTCCATTTTAAGAAAAACACTACATATGAACGTATGTGCTAAACGTCTTAACTTTTAAGGTACAGGGTGGCAAAATTTTCAAAAATAAATCATTTATTATAAATATATGTAATACCACTTTAGATATTTTAATAAAATTTGGTACACATGTACTCTGTATCAAGAAGCATTTTTTAGTGTACCACATTTTTTTAAAAAATTTCGCCAGTGGTATTCGTACGGAATTTGACCTGACTATTTTGGCAGACATTGTAGTACGTCACCTATTTCTTTTAAATAAAAATTATTTTTAAAATCCCCAATCATTTCTAAAAACAGTTGATTACTTAATTTTTTTCAATCCAATGCACGATTTTCGCTTAAAAAAACCGTTTCTCTGCATGATTATAATTTTTTTAGGTAAAAACCGTGCTTCGAACTTAAAAAAATGAAGAGATCAAATCTGCTCATATTTTTTTTAGTCCGACGTACGGTTTTTTACTTAAAAAAATTAAATCTAGATATTTCTCTGCACAGTAATATTGTTAACCGATGTCGTTAAGATCATGCAGAGCAAGGGTTTTTATTTTTTCAAGCGAAAACCGTTCATCATATTAAAAAAAATTAAGTGATCAACTTTGCTTAGAAATGTTTGGGGATTTTAAAAATATTTTTTATTTAAAGAGAAATTAGTGAAGTACTGCCAAAACAGGCAGGTTAAATTTAATACGAACGCCACTGGTGGAAATAAAAAAAATGTACACTAAAAAATACATCTTGATACATAGTACCTGTATGCCAAATTTTATTAGAATACCTAAAGTGGTATTACAAATATTAATAATAAATGATTTATTTTTAAAATTTTTACTCTCTTGTATCTTAAAAGTTAAGTCGTTTAGGATATATGTTCATATTAGGTTTTCTTCTTAAAATAAACCCAAAAATCGCCCCCTAAATATTGACATTCAATTAAAAAACACCCTGTATAGTATTTACTATCATGTGTGTTTTTTAAATAATAATGTTAAGCATACATGTTGACATTGATAAAAAAGCTGTATGCCATACGTGTTGACATTAAAAAAAAGTGTATGTCATACATGTTGAGATTGACAAAAAGTACATGTCATACATCTTGACATTGACGAAGAAATGTATGTTAAATGTGTTGACATTGACGAAAAAATTTATGCTATACATGTTAACATCAACATATTTACCTTTTTACACTTTTTTTTTAAAGTTTAGTCTTAATTTGCCAACTAAAATTTCTCCATAAAATATTTAAACTTCGAACTAAGAAGAGTTTGCAAACGGTCTTCTTTGAACTTAAATCTTTTAATTATTTATAGAAAAAAGTAGTTGAATATTAATAGTCAGCTTTAATAAAAAATTTGAAACTTAATTATAATTTTATTAAGCTCTTGAAAAGTTCTTTTAAGGGATGAATTTAAAAGGTGATTCATTTTTACCTTTTAAAAATTTTTTATATTGTTAAAGTGCTCACTTTTATGCTTATGAAAGTCGGTCTGCTGCCGCTTCTATTTGAATTTTAGCTTAAAAAAAATAATAAAGAAAATAACATGCTTGAAATATGTTTTTGATGTGATTTTTTAAAACCAAAGAACCTTTGTGAATATAAATTTTTATTATTATTTAATTTTGTAAACAAGAGTTTTTTTAAAAAAATATGCCTTCTAGTAATGTCTTGTAAGGTGCATTTATAATACTTCTTATACAAAATAGTCTTATTTTATTAGCCAGTCAGAAAGTAGATTATTATTTTACATTAAAAAATGGTCAGAAAATATGCTACTAAAAAACATTTTTTTTTAAATTTCATTTATTTAAAAAAAAAGGAAATAAAAAATTTTTTAATTTAAATAAGGGTTTTTTTAACCTCCAAATTGGGGAAAAAAATTTCTTTTTTCAAAAAAAATAAAATAGTTTGTTTAAAAGAAAGAAAAATTTTCCAGTCAACTAAAAAAAAAATTAAAGATTAATTTTTTAATTACATTGTTTTATAAGAAAATGTATTTAACTACTTCCCTTATTACAATGTATAATTACCTTTTTAAAAAAAATTTTTTTCAAAGTTACCTCATCGGGTCGAAAAAAAAAAGTTTTTCAATGTGAAAAAAATTTTATTTTAAATTTTAATTTTGTAGGAAAACACATTTTTAAAATTTTGCGCTACTTGAAAGAAAATGTGTCTGGAATAAGGCATCGTCAATACAAATCTTAGGGGTTGGTTAAAAAAATTTACCCCACCTTAGGGGTCGGGGAAAAACGGGGGACTGTGGGGGAGACTAACAAACTCCCCTACCACAATTTTTATATAGCCGCTTTAAAAAATTTATATTTTATTTAGGTTCTTTCAAATTCTGTGTATCGATGCGATGTTGTTTTGTTGCAAGCCTACAGGAGATAACGTTTTTCGGAAACTATTTTTCACTTAATGGATAAATTATACACCATTTTAAAAAGGAAAGGAAAAATCTATGCCTTTGCTGTAAGGGTTTTTTTAAATATGAGGAGTTAGAAAAAAAGTATATAAACATAACCGATTTTAGGTGACTTTCAATCAAGGAAATAAAAAAACTAAACCCAAATTTAAAAAATATTACAGCAGAAGCCTAGATTTACGTGTTGGCTTTCATATATTTTTTAAAATATCGATAACTTTACCGTTTTTGAGAAAAAAAATTATGCCCCGAACCAAAAAAATTTTTTGCGGTGCGAATGGACTCTTAAGACTTATTTTAATTAAAATTATCTTATATACTTTAAATTCTGCTTATGAGCATTAAGAGAAACTTGTCTTTACAACGTTTTTTGCCTTTTTTAAAAAATAACACTACTTTTGGTTTTTTTTTTGAAAAAAAAAATTGACAGATAATAAAAATCACGTGAACTATTTATTTAACTAATTTTTATTTTGATCAAAGCAGAAATGAATGGCAAATTCTAATTTTAAATTAAACTATTAATTAAAAAAATCTTATATGATGCGAAATTTACTGATCATACTGTATATAAAAAACTACACTTGTCGAATCAGGCATCTAATAACAATAACATGTGGTAAAATTGACAAGTTAAATAACATTTGCCAAAAATTATATATGTCACAATCGACATGTGTCAATTTTTGGGATTGAAAAAAGGACCTGTAAAAATTCATGTGTAAAAAGTGATATCTTTAAAACGTCATCGGTAAAAACCATCTGCAAAATGATATATGACAAAAAAGTAAATTTTTAAAAATTACATTTGGCAGATTAATTTAATTATTACGTTTTTTTTTCTAACTTTTTTTTGGCTTGACTCTTAAAGTTTTTTTTATGTTTATATTTACTCCCTTTTAAATTTTTCAGAATTAAAACCTTATCTTAACCAATGACACTACCAAAATTGTAGATGCTATTCTCGTGTTAATATTTATTTTTTTTTAATATTAAGTTTTTTTCCTTAGTCCTTTTTTAAAAAACTAAAATTATTTATTTCAAATACTAACAGTTCAATTTCACATAACAAAAGGGTTATAAAAATATGTTTAGTAAAACAAAAATGTATATTGCTATAACATCAAAACCAATATTTTTAATTTTTATATTGGTTTTGTTACTGTTAAATCGTGCGGCGTCAGTTATGGTAAATGCACTGTTAGACCCACTTTTTATCTCCTTGTGTATTATACTGGGTGGTCCAGGGGGGTGGCTCACCAATTTTTTTGGCATTTTTTAAAAAAATTAAATTTCGGATG
>JAHBCN010007494.1:0-43201 GCA_019359885.1 Listronotus oregonensis | reverse complement strand
TTTTACACTTTATTTGAGTAAACCGTTTTTATCGTCATTGAATTTTTCAGTATTAAAAAGCATGGATGGATAATAAACAAAGTATAAGTAATGAAGCAAGGAAAAACTAGTTATACTAATAGTATCAAATTAAAACATCAATTTTCAGGAAAATAAAGCAAATAGTTTTTTACTCTGATGTACCTCCCGGGGACGTATCAATAAAATGTAGTAGGCATGAATTTATGAAAGAAAAAAACCCAAATTTAAGAACTTCTCCAGTATTCATTTGAGCTATCTATGATGCTTTTTTTTAAAAAAAAATGAATAATGTGACTCTTGTTGGAGTGCCGAACATATTGTGTACAGGGTAATTATTTTTTTATATTTTTCATCTGTCTATTTGATTTTGAATGCAAAATCCCGAACTAAATTATTTTTTTACAAATAGTTACCTTTAGAGTTATGCCCTGTTGCCAATAGTGTTCATTTTTACCTCTTTGTTAAATCTAACCCATTGTTAAGTCCATTGCTAACTTTAACAACGCGTTAATCATTCGGCCGTTAATGTTTTTATTTTTTAACCTTTTTAATATATTAATTTTTAAAGGAAGTTTAGTAAAAAAGTAGGTAGTTAAAAAAAAAAAACAAAGAATTTTTCAAAGATTGCTACAGAAGAAAATGTCACTATGTATAGTATTTTATAGTGTAGCTAAAAATTATACTGATATTTTGATTTTTGTCTAATAATTATTTAAAAACTCCGTTCTAAAAAAAAATATTTTTGCTGGAAACCCTTTGTAAAAATGTATATAAAGAAAAGATATTTAGCAGGTGGTTTTTAAATATGCAAAAAAGTTTAACATTACTTTTTATTCAAAACAAATTTAATGCAAGGAACCTTTTATGTGCTATTATGCTTTTTTATTTCTTGGCTATTTTAAGTAAACCAAAGAAAATACAGATAATACTATATTTTTCACTTGTCAATATCCACCCAAGTCCAAAAAAGACTAAACAGAATAAAATTATACTAAAATTATACACCCACTATTGTTTTATGAGTTTAATTACATCTTTTATTAGATGAGAGTCAAAACATTTGCGTAAACTTAAATTTGATGTGTTTTGTTATCTCCCCGTTCCACCCCGCCATCGTTTGCTATCTCTCTTCAGCAGAGGGTTTTTAATTAAAGTTGGAGGTAATTTCGTAGTAGAATATGGTTGCCATTAAAATAGATTAAATTTGGATGAGTTTTATTAAATGCGCGGATGTTTTATTAAAGATTTTATAGATAAGAGTTTAACAAGAAAATTTTAGGATTTGATTTAATTTAAAGGAAAAGTTTATATGGTCCAAACTTCCTGTAAAGTTTATCAATATAATCTACATTTATACTTTAATATTTTAGTAATACAAGACCTTCGAAAACGTCTTATACCCAAAAGGAATTTTCTTAATTTAAATTTCCTACAAGTTGTTTTTGTATTTGGAAAATTAAGTTATCATTTGTAGCTAACTGGAGAAAATAAGAAACGTTCAAATTCTAATTATTAAGTTATAAATTTGTAATAAGTGCAGGAATCTACACTAGCGTATAATTTTGATAAAACATAATTTCCTTTTTTTTTTTCTATATGTAGGGGGATTTTTTTTTGGTACATTATTAATTTAAAAAAAAGTGTGGCAGGGGGATGGAGAACAACCCGATTTTAAAAAACCCCAAATGGAAAAAGTAGAGCAGTTGCTTGGGTACCCCTTTTTCAGCATTCAACAGATAAAGAACAATCCTTGGCCGTTTTGAAATTATAGTTGTTGGGTTTTTAAAAATTAGATTATTTTTATGCTGCGACCCCCAACCTGAATCTAGGGTATTTAAATGGTGCAGCTTTAATACTTCGACAACAGTAAGAAAGGACTTTTTTTATTTCCCTTGTCGTCATCATTTTTTTCGAATTAATTTTGCGAAGTGTTTTGATCTCAAAATGCCCTCTTTTATCTGGCCCTGATGTTGGTTTATTTAAAAATTTTAGAGAATATTTTGGGCCCAAAATTGATCAGACTAATTTTAAAACTGGTTTTCAAGTCGAAATAATTAAGCAACAGCCCCAAGAATGATTATAGAGAGTTTTTATTACGTTCCAAATTGTTTTTTGAAGAACAACCATCCAAACTGACATTTTATCGTCTTGGTGCATTTCATCACGCACGCCGGATGTCTAAAGCCATCTACTGCTTAAAAACATTATTCTTTAGAGATCAGTTCAAACTTCAGTTCAAACACAAAAAGAGAGCTTAGCTATTAAGGACATATGTTTGTTTCTTGTAAAAGCCTGGTTTACAGCTCCTTCGGCACAAAAGGCCTCATTCAACGACCTCCAATTGTGCCAAGAATTAATAAAATATAAAAACATAGATGATAATATATCTTAAGCTGCTTGGAGTAAAATAACAAACCATTTGTGGTATATAAATCATGAAAATGTTTCCTTATCATTCTTCGATGAAAATATTTCGACTGATGTTAAAAAAGAAATGGTAAAGGCTCCAAACAAGCCAATGTCACATGAAGAGGGCATCAAACGGATAATAGTAAGGGATTTAAATCAAATAGAAAATAAACAAATTTATGACTTTATATCCGTTACGTATAATTTTTTTTTTTCAAAAAATAAATTTTCTACCGAATTTTTGGAGAGCGATCCAGCAATTTGGAATAAAAACGAAAGTTACATCAAGTATTGTAAAATTATTACCGATCTCAAAGTAGTAAATGACACACCTGAGAAAGGCATCAAGCTAATTGATGAGTACCTATAACAATATTTTGACAAGGACGAAGAGCAAATGTAATTTTTACTGTAAGTTGTTAAGGATTATAAAACACTTTTCCCCGATGTTAAAAAAAAGTGTTGGGGGGCCCCTTAAAAATTTTTTTAATAAACTTGTAAAAATAGGTTATTTTTTAAAAAAATTTTACATCTTTTTTTAGATATAATTTTATATATAATTTACTAAAAAAATTTAAAAAAATATTTTTTGTGTCGTTATGTGTGTTATTTTACCATTTATCATTAAGCAATTAAGCATAAATATTGCTGTTTTATTAAAGAAATATCTCTTACTCTTATTTTATAAATATTTCGCCCTTACAAATACAAGATATAATTGCAAAATCAAAAATAAGAATTAATTTCATATTTTTAGCAAAAATTGAAGTTGCGTGCGGCACCCTTCCCGTTAATATAAATATATATATATATATATATATATATATATATATATATATATATATATATATATATATATATATATATATATATATATATATATATATATATATATATATATATATATATATATATATATATATATATATAAAAACAGGGTGTAAAAAGTATGATGCTCATCATTTTAATGGGCGATATAGCTCAAAATAAGTCGAAAAGTTTATATGACATATGTGTCAAAACTTGAAACATTTTTATCTAAACGATGTTAAAGTCATGCACTTTGCAAGCAGTTATTTCTGTAAACCGTAACAACTGGAAACTTTTGTCTTAATCGCTTATCAGTATATATCATTTGATAATAAAATAAACTAAATTTTAAATGTTTTAGTTTACAAATAAAAAAATAATAATAATTTTTTAACAATTCTTTTCCCAGTTAAAAATTAAAAAAACAATTGGCAACAAAGCGCTACCTTTGTACGTAAAGTCAGTCGTACAAAGAAGCTTACCGATCCGGCCACGATATTTTTGTTTGTTTTTGAATCGGGAAAAAATATGCCGATATGTTTTAAATTCAAGACAAACGTATTGCAAGTGTACCAAAGACTGATGAAAACGGAATGTGTGCGACCGAGAAATCTTATTATTTAAGCAAAACAAAAAAGTGCTGTTCTAATGCATATTAATTTGTGCTCTTAAAATGAATATTAAGCCTATTCTTATGGTAAGTACAATTATTTTTTAATTACAAATAAAAACCAAACAATAATTGATTGTTTTTTATCGTTTTTTACTTAAATTTAAAATCAAAATAAATTGCAGGAAAAGTTTCTATTTGACCTCCGATCAGTGAAGTGCTCGCGATAAAAAAAACTACATAGTTTTTTCCGGGAAGGCGGCTGAAGGAGCTGTATCAACGGCTTTTACCATCGGGGATCAAGAAGAAACTCAAGCCAAAAGATGGAGTCCTTCTTCTGGGGCCAAGCGCTGTGAGCGATGATTCCTATATCTGCTTCTTTCTGGGAGCCCCACCGAGGGTTTTCCTAATGGCGGAAGATGGTTGCGCGCTTAGCAGGAAGAGGCAGTACGACAGAAAACGGTTATGCGCGATACTTAGCAGTCATCTGGTCGGATGTCCATTTTTTGTGCCTGCATCGATAAGAAAATATTTTAGAAAATTTTGAGAATTTATGTTTTTGAAAAGTTCAATTTTTGGGGCTAAGAGCCCGACTATCCAGAAGTTCCACGTACAAAGCCTGGGAAAGCCACGTTGATAACAACGTGTTCTGGAAAGGGAGAGCTGGTTGAACGTCCACCGACGGAGCCCAAAAAAAAGTGAAAGCAAAGCAAATTGCAGGAAATAATTTTTATTATTTGTATGTAAATGAACATCTCCTTAAAAAAAAGTGTAAAAAGTGCAAAAAACTCACAACAACGTTCGAAGTTGAGACTCGCTTCGACGAAACAGGCGCAGTGTTGCCAACTTTTTTAAACTTTGAAAGGGCATATTTCGAAAACAAATAACTTATGACTCATATTATTTTCTTGACTTTTTCGACTTTTTTTAAAGGGCTCCTCTATCGCCCTTTAAAAAATCATGGGGCATCATATTTTTTTTTAATTATATATATATATATATATATATATATATATATATATATATATATATATATATATATATATATATATATATATATATATATATATATATATATATATATATATATATTTTAATTTTTTTTTTATATATATATATATATATATATATATATATATATATAAAAAAAAAAAAAAAAAAAAAAAAAAAAAAAAAAAAAAAAAAAAAAAAAAAATATATATATATAAATTATATAATTAAATTTTAGGTCCACAATTAACACAGGGATTAAAACCGTAAATCGGTATTAAATTTCAACGATTTATCTAACAACAGGATTGAAATTTGAAATTTCCCGAGTACTCCGGGTTTCCCGGGGCGAAATTTGCTGATTTCGTTTATTTTTTCGACGTTATTTAAAGAGATAGGGAAAAAAAAAGACACTTTCTCATGGCCACTTAAGCCCCTAAAAACAGCGTTGGGGAAAAGTTTCGTACGACGTTTCGTTTTTTAAAGATTAATAACTTTATTTAAATAGACAGGGGTTTCTTATTAAATATTTTTGAACCTCTTATTATCCCAATTACAAAAATGTATAACACTTAATATTTATTAACAAATATGGAACACCCCTATAAGAAATGATATGCGCCCTGTCTTACCATTGTCTCTTATGGAAAATATGTTTATTTAACAAAAAAAATATAAGTGTAATACATCATTTAATTGGATTTTAACTGCTTTAAAAAATGCAATAAACAATTGAGTGCCGCAATTAAAAAAATAAAGTTGATGATGGTTTAACGAAAACGAAACGTCGCGGAAAATCTCTCAACGCTATTTTTAGACCTTAAAAAGTGGCCATGAGAAAGTGTCTTTTTTTTTATATCTCTTTAAAAAGTCAAAAAAAAATTAAAACGAAATCAGCAAATTTCATTTTTTCCGGATATCTCTGGAATTTTACAACTTTCTCTCGGATGTTGTTAAGCCCTAAATGCGCAACTTTAAATTTAACCACTTCATCTCAGGTTTCCAGATCCCTGCATCATGCTTTCCCCTTTTGTATATATATATATATATATATATATATATATATATATATATATATATATATATATATATATATATATATATATTGGATGGAACGGACTCATGTTTCACCGGACTACCAAACTCCGGACTTCCAGCCGCCCAGCAAACCGGATGCCGGAAGTCCGGCGCCGAATGTCTTTTTTACTCAAAAAATAAAATATGAATCGGTGCTACTTACATTTATATGTCAATAAAAGATAATAAAGTACCAAGGAAATATTGTAAACTAAGAGTTTTCTTACAAAGACAATTGACAGGCGAAGTATTCAGCTAGAGTAATATCATATCATATATTATGGCAACCCTTATTTAAAAACCACACTTAAAAATTTCTAAAAAAAGTTATAAACATCACCAAAAAGTTCGTTAATTTATAATGAATTTTATAAATTTTTAAAATCATAAACAATTTTGTAGGATAGTTTACTTATATAGCCTTTAAGATTCTTTAAAATCCTTATTTTGTTGCCGCATCCTGACTTGCATTGTGAATACCCATATTATCCTATATAAATAATTTACAGAGCAACATAAACCAATAAAAATGAGAAATTTTGTCTGGTATTCCCCAAACTAATTGAGCTAGGAATTCCCCCAGAGATGAAAACATATAGAAATGTGGAGCATTATCAACAGTTTTTTCTTAAAATATCACCCAATTTAATATTTAAGCGCCCCAGCAAGTAGTGTGTATTTAGAAAGGTCTTTTCCTGAAATCGGCAACATTTATGAAGAAAAGCGTTCTAGATTAACCGCAGTCAAAATGCTGAAAAACTTTAATTTATTCATCATAATTTAAAAAAGATACTTTTTGATTATTAACAGTGTTTTTCCTTATTTGTAAGAGAATTAGAGGTTACCTGTAATCAGTTGATAAATGTAAGCTGCTTTTTCTACCCAAGATTTATATTTCCCTCTATTTATATTTCCAATGACTTATTAAATTATATTTCCTTATTAATAACATTAAAAAATTTCCGGCCGGACAGCCGGATTTTTTCAGAAAAATCTGGCCGGACAGCCGGATTTTTTTAGAAAAATCCGGCCGGACCGGAAGTCCGGTGAAGTGGCCGGATTCGGTACTTGAACCGGACGTCCGCCATCACTAATATATATATATATATATATATATATATATATATATATATATATATATATATATATATATATATATATATATATATATATATATATATATATATATATATATATATATATTAATGGGGCCATGAAGTGGGACCCCCGTTTAGCCTTTTAAAAATTGAAATTGGGGGAAAAAAAGTTTTATACAAAAAATTTTGGGGTTCCATATTTTAAACAACGTTAGTACGGGTGTATCGGGGGCCCTACAAGAACAAAAATTCAATTTTTTTAAAAGACTCCCCATATTTTTTTTACAATTTTCTGCATAGTTCTAGATATTTTTTTTTAGCATATCATATCCGTATGTTCAACCGTTTACGGGTATTCGCATTTAAATACAAATTTAGAAGGGAAAAAACCGCTCATTTTTTAATGTTGTTTAACGTTTCTATGGTTTCAGCGGTTTTTTGAGAGTTCATAGTAACCATATATGTTATAAAACTAATAAAAATGTCATATTGACAGTTTTATTAATCTGAAAAAATTGTTTTAATCGTTTTTTTCTTGTTTAAGGTTTTACCTATTTCTACTCATCATGTGATATCTAATTACCTATTAATTATTACTATGGGTGTTTTGTCACCTACTAAAACCATAGAAACGTAAAACAACATTGAGAGATGAGCGGATTTTTTCATTCTAAATTCGTATTTAAATGAGAATATCTCGTAAACAATTGAATATAGGGATATGATATGTTAGATAAAAAATATCTAGAATTTTATGTAGAAAACGAAAATGTAACAAAAAATATAGGGAGTCATTTAAAAAAATTAACTTTGTCCTTGTACGGTCTTTATGATACACCCTGTATACATAACATTGTTCGCAAAATATAGAGCAGCAAAAACCATATTATTTTTGTATTAAACATTTTTTTCCAATTTGAATATTTAAAGCAATAAATGGGGGGTCCCACTTCACAGACTTACCCTGTATATATATATATATATATATATATATATATATATATATATATATATATATATATATATATATATATATATATATATATATATATATATATATATATATATATATTATTTTATATATAATATATATATATATATATATATATATATATATATATATATATATATATATATATATATATATATATATATATATATTTTGTATATATATATATATATATATATATATATATATATATATATATATATATATATATATATATATATATATATATATTAACAAAAAATAACCTACATTATCATAGATTTGAGAAGGTTAATGTCCCATAAGATGAAAGCATATTCTTCTGTTTTGATTAGCAATAAATTCCTTAATGCGCTTGCTTTTCTAAAAACATAACTATTGTATTGTATTGTATTGTATTGTAATAAACGGGGTCGCTCGGCTCTAGTGTAGCCCTCCTTCACTTCGACCAAAGGGAGATTTTTTGTGAATACCCTTCGTTGTTTAGTGCCCGGTAATTCCTATACCTTAGAAAAGTTCAGGATACTACGCGGTGCAAGCTGAATAATATCTCTAGGAGTAGGATATATCCCTTCGAGGTATTTAAGCCGTTGTCGGGTCGTTCTCTGCATTCACGGGAGAATGTGTTCCGCAGTTTCGTTTCCCTCGTGACAAAACCGACATTGTTCATCCTCAGTCTTTCCCATTTTTTTGAGGTGATACCCCCAAAGGGCCATGTCCTGTTAGGAAGTCGGTAACCAGTTTAAGTTCATTTTTTTGAAGTTCCAGTAGCTTCTTTGTGTACTTAGGTGAATGCGAAATAAATCTTTCGCCTGCCTTTGTCCTGGGATGTTGTTCCAGTAAGTCTCTTTTTTTTCCCATGCCCCTGAGTTCCTCGTAGAGGTGGCCTCTAGTGGTGCCCACAGAAAGGCTCAGGTCCATACAATGGTCTCTGTGCTCCTTCCTTGGCGAGTTGATCGGCAATTTCATTTCCCTCCACTCCTTCATGTCCTGGTACCCACTCCAGAGTAACTCTTTTTGTGTTTGGCCAGTTGGTTTAGTGATTGTCGGCATTCCCATTTGCTTTGAGTTAAAAGAGCATGAAGTCAAAGCCTTCAAAGCAGCCTGGCTGTCCGATAAAATATATATGGTTGCGCCTCGTAGGCCTTTTTGGCACATTCAGAAGGGAAATATCAATTGCATGGATTTCAGCTTGGGAAAATGGAGGGAGCCTTGCCGAGAGACTTTGATAGTCTGCATCTAGGTCCAAAGACACCAGCTCCAACCCCTTGTTCCATCTTAGATCCATCATTTCCAGACAAGTGAGCCTTTTTCATGCTTTGGTTCCTTCACACTCATAGTTTGGCGTCTTGAATAACCACTTCAAAAGAGCGCTGGAAGTCCGCACTATAGGCATTATGTCCGTGGGTTTGGTCAGAGCCTTAATCTTGGGTTTTTTCCAAAATTTTAAGGTGACCAGTCAGGTCTCTGGAGGCACTCAGTATCGCCTCCCCCCTTTATGTGCAGTGTGAAAGAAAACCACAACTAACCACAACATTGTCTCCAGAGCTGCCGTTGGGCAAGATTTCATTGCTCCAGTAACTCCCAGACAGGCAAGTCTCTGCAGTTTCAGAAACTTTCCTTGTGTAGTTTTTTCCTCTGTTTTTGGTCACCAGACCAGTGAGGCATAAGTAACTATAGGTATTACAACTGTAATGTATGACCAGTAGATCATTTTGGGTTTTAGACCCCATGTTTTACCACATAGTCTGCGGCACGCCCATAGTGCCGTTGATGCTTTTGCGATAGTCCTTTTTTTTTGCGAGTTCCAATTAAGTTTCTGGTCAAGGACAATTCCCAGATATTTTACTTCTTTAGAAAGTTTGACGTAATGCCGTTTAACATAGGAGCTATAAACCTTGTTTTCCTCCTTTTTGTAAACGGTATTATAATTGTTTTATTTGGATTGAATAGCCCTTCCGTTGAGCACCAGTTCTCAACCAAGTTTAGGGCCGCTTGCATGCGAGCAGATAACATGCCATCATGCCTGCCCCTGATGGTGATTACGAGGTCGTCTGCGTAGCCTTGTACATCGAAGCCTCTTTTTGACAGCCCCGCCAGAAGCCGATCAACCACTAGGGACCAGAGCAGGGGCGATAGTACTCCACCCTGTGGGGCACCCTTTACCGCTCTGACCATTGCAGTTGCGTCCCCCATAGCAGAGCTGATTTGCGGCTTCTTTGGGATGGCTTTGATCCATTTAATCGTTGAGGGTTCAATGTCCCGATTCTGTGCTCTTTGTATGGATTCGAATGATGTTATCAAACGCACCCTCTATATCAAGAAATGCACACATAGCCGCTTCTTTTGCATCGAATGTCTTTTCTATGTCTCTGACTAGACATTGTAGAGCATTGATCGTTGATTTTGCCGGTTGGTAGGCAAATTGTTTTGGATGCAGTGGAGCTTTCTAGATAAATTCGCTTCTTATATGTTTCAATTATTTTTCCAAGTTTTAAGGAGAAAAGAAGATGTAATGGGGGAAGATTTGGTCATCCAAGGACGCCGCCCGGGCCCTTTTGGAGAACGCCCCCTTTTTAATTTCCCCCTCCAGTTTTGTGGTATGTAGCCCAGTATGTAACTGGCTTTAAATATTGCTTTGAGGTTGGGAGTATTTTCATGCCCTGCTGTAAGGGCGAAATATGCCACCAACCCTGGGGAATTTTAGGGGGAAGCTAAACCCGCCCATTTTATTTTATTATCTGTGAAGATTTTTGCTAAGTTTCCCCCCTGCTTCCCGGCGATTGTCCCATGTTGGGTTTTCCGTATTTGGTTATCTTCTATGATGGTAGATCCGGGAAGTGGGTTTAAAAAATCTCCAAATTTTCCCGGGAGTCTCAGGCAAGCTGTCATTGGTCTGTCTTTAAGAGTCCAATTTCCGTTTGAGTGGTCCGTGAGCCCTTTTGGGATCGACCCCGGGGGAAGACTTTACCCCTTCGCAGAACTTTTCCCCATGTTTTCCTTTTTGGGATTTCCTCAATTCTTTGTTATATTCAGTAAGGGTCTTGGATAATTATCTCAGTTGCCCGAGTTTTTGCCAAAAAGGCCTCCAGTTTAAACCCTTGGGGTCAAGCCCCCTGTTCCACCAGGGGACATCTCTCGATTTCCCCTTTTCGTTTTACCGGGCAGCTTTTTCTATGAAGAGATAAGGTTTTCCTCAAGAATGGAGGCTGCATCAAGTTCTTCAATAGTCAAAACATAACTAAATAATGCGAAAAAAATTATAATTAAAATTGTTGTATCTTTACTGCATGCAAGAACTAATAATTTATTGTTTTTAACGAGAAGGCGAAAATAAACCCATGGGCGTTGGCTGATGGGCGCATATGAAGCAGCCCCAAAGTAAGTGCGACGTATGATGCAAATTCCAGGCTTTCCGTTTATAAGTGAATTTTCAAAAGTCCAACAGAGACATGATTCAACGGTCTAGTAGAGAGCTGCCAATAAGAACGTTTCGAAGAGGTTTCGTGCAGTATAATTTCTGTTTCCAATAAATGTTTTCTTTTAAATTTATACTTATATTTTTTATATAAATACCTGTATTATGTATGAGTAATTTTTTTTAAGAAAAAATAAAAATTAAATATAAACATTTATTTTACGTTTATGATTTTTTCTGGGATGGCGGCGATTTTTCCTCACAGGCAGTCACCGTCTATTTTCAATATAAACTCTAGGTTTTAAGGTGTTTTGTTAATTAAAAAATAATAGAAATTTTTGATAATTTATTTAGAATTTTTATTTATAACTTCCAAACCACTATTCTAAATAATTTATTGACAGTATATTTTATTAGCGAGTACTATATTTTGTTCTATTTATTTTAGTGTGTTATTTAACCAGATTATACAAAACAATACAGCATTAGCTGCATCAAATATTTTCCATGGTGAACATTTTTAACACACACACAAAGGCAAATTTTAAATTTAATCCTATCCACTCCTTGTTTAAATTTAATTAATTTTTACATATAACCAACTCGAACGATATTAAATCAATAACTATGAACAAAAATACGCCGTAATTGTTCCAGTTTTTAATAACGACTAGAACTTTTTTAATTGCATGATAGACATGTTTGCATATCGATAATTCAACTAGACGACAGTAAGTTATACTTTTTTGTAAAAACGAGATTGGTTGCCTAAGAAGTTGAAGTTAAGGTTTTGTTTAATTGGCACAAAAAGCTTTTAATATTGGATTTAATGGGAATTAAACATTATTTTTTGGATTAAGATACTCATATTTCCGAAACTTAGTAATACATTATACAGGGTGCTCTATTAAAAAAGCTATTGTACTATCAAACCTAAAACAAAAATATTAAAGATAGATGAACATATCAAATGTAGTATTTTTTTAAGCTCTTTAAAAGATCTTTTCATTGGTAATATAATATACACGGTATTTAATCAAAAAAAAAAAAAAACGATATCACAATTAAACTCAAAAACACGACTGTCAATTGTTTCTTGCATTCTTTAATCTTAAAGGGCGTAAAAAAATTCTACTGGTTTGCTAATTTAAACAACTGTATATACTGACTAATAACAAAGGTACCAATGACGAACATGTAATTCGGTTAACCCTGTATATTTTAATATTGGACGCCAAATGGTTGTGCTTACGGTTAGTCGTAGCACATGTAACCAGTGGCTAACCCCACATTTATATCTATATCTTTCGCATTTATATCTTAATAGCCAAGATGTGATGCCAGTGGTCGATAAAGTTGTTTTATTAAAGAGTCATGGACCTCTAGGGAAGAAGGAAAATGTTCATTGTTAGCCCTAATTAGGAATAGATCAAATCTTGTCACTTCATAAGCAAAGCGTCGAAAGTTTGATGTTAGCCAAAGAAAGGTTGGGTGGGGTTATGGAAAAAATTTTGGAAAACACCACTTGCTGAGGACATTAAATATAATTTTTAAAACATATTAGTTTGGGCCCAAACAATTAGCTCTTAGGTTATCTTCAGCAGTAGATATGCAAGGTATGTATGAGAGCAATAAGGGTAGTTTTTCCCATGTATTTCTTATGGGAGAAATTTAATGGCCGGTTGCACCAACACTTTTTGCGACACTTAAGTTGTTCTTAAGCATTAACTACCCCTTAAGTTTCAAATGTTTCTTGCACCAGCTGAAATTGGTCCTTAATGGTCCCTTAACTTTAAGTGTAGGATTTTCTGTACTTAATGATCCCTTAAGTAATTTGAAGTTGACATTTGACAAATATTTTGTTTATTGTTTATTTATTTTTCGTTTGTTTGTAGTTTCAAATAATTAATTTGATAAAAATTATGTAAAAACGAAGTTTTTAAACGATGGTGTTTTGGATTGTGATATTATAAATGTGATGTAAATTAGATTTCCAAGAAAAATGTAGAAACAGTGAATTTTTATTACTTATGGCAATTTTGAGATTTATTTATTTTTTTTTTATTCTTTTGGACATTGTTCTGTTATTTTTAAAAGAACTGTTTTAACGAGATGGATAATCTTACATTTTTCAAAAGGTTCAAATTAACAAAACCAACAGTGCTCAGCTGCAGCAAATCGAAGATGAGCTTTAGTTTAAACATGACAAGTTTGTATTAGTTTTTAAATTTTAAGTATTTACTTGTAAATTAGGAATATTTAATTTGTTTATATAAAATAATAAAAGTTTTTTTTTTAAATGATGTATTTGTGTTTATATTTCATATTAACAATAATTATTCCCTTTCCATGGCCGTAAAGAAAGGCGCCCTTGATCTTTTTTTTTTCATATTGTTATTAATTAGTTTTAATTATTTACAAAGATTCAAGTCGGATTACTTCTATCATTTAAATGACACACAAGCTAGAAAGGGAAAGATCTAATATCAGTTAATTCTGATTATTCGCGTTGTAAAGGCCCACAATAAAAAAGAAGAACGATGCAACGTTGCCATCTTTCTAAGTAGTCTTAGTTAAGTTGCAATAAAAATCTAATGGTGAAAGCGAAAACAATTTAAGTTACCCTTAATTTTAAGAGCTCCTTAATAAAGGTCTACTTAAGATACTTTTGGTGCAACCGGCCATAAGCCCCTAAAACACAATTTTAGTGCCATCTTCAACCCCTACTCAAAATAGAGGATGATTTTAAATAGGGGTAGTTTTTGTAGAGCCATTAGTACCCACCTAACATCACCAGGGTCATCTGACGTCATCATGGTCAGCAGGATCAGTTTAAAAATAATTAAATAAATAATATCTTCAAATAAATAACCTAGCAGGATTTGAACCGCCGTCCTATTGCTTCAAAGTCCACTGTGCTGCCATTGCACCACGGGAGAATATTAGATATTGTTGTGAAATAGATGTATAGTAGAAGTGACGCAAATAATTAAATAAATAAATAAATAATAACCTAGCAGGATTCGAACCACCTAGCGCCTCGTCCTGATCCCAACGCCTTATACCCTGCGGCCACCGGGGCATATTAAATAGTATTGGTTAAATTGCGTAAAGTAGAAGAGACGTAAATAAATAATTAGGAATCTTAGGCTACTACTATTTTAGAGCACTGTGCATGTGTTAAAAATGGCGGCTGTCAAATGTCAAAGGTCAAACCTAATATGTGGGGGCCCCCCACGCTTAAGCACCAGTCCTGGGGGCTTAAGCGTGGAGCGCAGAGCCTTATATTCAGCTCGTATAATTAAACCATAATTTTGGAATAATAAAACACATTGTATATATTAAATTAATTTATTTAAACCACATATACAGAGTGAATCAAAATTAGGCTACATTTAATTTGCTACTAACATTACATAAAATAACAATACTACATTTTACTAACTATACTTAACCTAAAATTACAAAGATGCATCTATATACCAAACCTATGAAATAGGATATTTAATTGCAAACTCAACAGATATTTTAGTATGTGATTTAAGTTTATCTCCTAAAAACGTAATTTTATCATCAAATTTTAACTCTTGCTGCAGTAAATCGCTTGGTACTTTATATTCTTTTTTGTTAATAAAAGTTTTTACAGGCGAGTCAATGTTAACATATTCAATTATTCCAATCTTAATAGGAAACATATAATAGTCAAATTTTAAACCATTTATAAAAAGATACCTTGATGAACCCTTTTCGCAAGTCAACATTATATTCATGTAACCACACAAAGTCTTTTCAGGATATATTTCAAATCATTTTCTCTTTAAGCTTTTTTGCTAGATGATAGGATGTGTAAATTACGTACGAATTTGTCGAGAATCATCGTGCTAATGATACTGCGTCACTATGTCTAATCAGTTTATTCAATGATACCAGCTTCTCTTAACTCTTCAAGAATACTTTTAATCTCGTTTTCATGGGGTTATTACCAGCTACCTTACTTGCCATTAACAATTTTAATCTATCCACAAGCTCATTTGGATCATCCCAGTAAACATAGTCAATTTTATTATTGGAAAATGTTTTGTAATCAGGTAAGAAACCAGACTGACTATCGATTGGTAAGCCATAACCCTGAGGTTGTTGTGCCGTGTAATTCGTAATTGCTTGTCACGTTTCTCTGCTTTCTTGCATTTTCCTCTTTTATACGTTCAAGTAATGGTTTAATTGTTAGCATATATTTGACACCTCTATTTCCAGCAGGTTGTTCCTTTTCATCGAAATTTCTCTTGTTTGCATTTGTTAGCAAAATAATTTTGTGAATGCTCGCTCATCCAGTGCGGTCAATTTGTTTTTTAATGGATTGGTCTTAAATAAAAGTTCATATAGTCCAGGAGTTCCAGTAAATTTTTCCTTTAATATAAATATCCGGTCCGTCAAATTCAGCCGAGAATCACCAAAAGTTAGATGATCGGTGGCTAAATCATGTTTTAAATATGTGCGATCGTACTCGTTTTCCGTATCAGTTATAAATCCTTTCACATATTCTCTCGGTAGCGGATCATACTGATCTAGATATTCCCTAAAGGATTCTTCCGTAATACTATCCATTTGAACAGGGGTTATATTGAGGATCGACTTCTGAACTCGTCGTCAAAGTAACTTTCTTCAGGGTTATGTTCATACATAGTTCTGTTTAAATCAACTTCCTCGCCATCGTTCATATCCTGAGCCATTGGTGAACTATCTTCTCGTGTCTCGACATTAATTGAATTATCGTTATATTCTTCCTCTTCTTGAGCAGCTAGCTCGTCATGTTTTTGAACAGGGCCAGTAAAATTAAGTGGAAATCGTGGTTTTTTTATTACTGTCGAAGAAAATTGTTCACTTTGTCGTCTTTTTACAGACTTGGGTGTAAATGGTGTAGATTGTTTACCATACTGCATCGACTCAGATATTAGTTTTGCCAAAGGACTATACGTGTTCTCCAATGTAACAGCATTTTCATAACGGCCAGCTTTAAGAGAATCATAGAGTCTTTTTACATTGCGCGAATGTTCGTCAAGAAGTTGAAGAATGTTTGGATCTGCTTGCAAACTCCGCTTCTTTTCTGGTCGCTGATCACTGGAGTTCTGATATTCTTCAAATTGCACTTCGGCTTGCTCACCCAATTCCCTCTTTAAATCCAAATATTTTTTACGAATACTATTGGAAGCTTCAATTATTCTACGTTTAACATCCTTATCAAGCTTGTTTAAATCCATGGCTACAGAACCCTTCTTTTAAATTATTAAGGTATAAGTGTTAATAATTTCTTCCCAGCAACAGTCCCTTTCTCCCTCTGCCCCAAATAACAGTCCTGTATTTTCAAATAACAGCCCTGTATTTTCAAATAACAGCACTGTTTTTCCAAATAACATCCCTGTATTTTCAAATAACAGTACTGTTTTTTAAATAACAGCACTGTTTTTTAAATAACAGCCCTGTATTTCCAAATAACAGCACTGTTTTTTAAATAACAGTCCTGTATTTTAAATAACAGCACTGTATTTCCAAATAAAAGCTCTGTATTTTAAATAATAGCCCTGTATTTTCAAATAACAGCCCTGTATTTTAAATACCAGCACTGTATTTCCAAATATCAGCCCTGTATTTTCAAATAACAGCCCTGTTTTCCCAAATAACAGCCCTGTATTTTAAATAACAGCCCTGTATTTCCAAATAACAGCCCTGTATTTTCAAATAACAGCCCTGTTTTTCCAAATAACAGCCCTGTATTTTAAATAACAACCCTGTATTTCCAAATAACAGCCCTGTATTTTCAAATAACAGCCCTGTTTTTCCAAATAACAGCCCTGTATTTTAAATAACAGCCCTGTATTTTCAAATAACAGCCCTGTATTTTCAAATAACAGCCCTGTTTTTCCAAATAACAGCCCTGTATTTTTAAATAACAGCCCTGTATTTTCAAATAGCAGCCCTGTATTTTCAAATAACAGCACTGTTTTTCCAAATAACAGCCCTGTATTTCCAAATAACAGCCCTGTTTTTCTAAATAACTATATTTTTATTAGCCAAGGATCCCTTTTTCTTCAAGCAGCCTCCTAGATGCGTGTTATTGTAGTGACTGGTTGATGTACAATGACTGCAGAGTATAGAGAAGCTGATATATATTAGTTAATATTCTTATATAACAGTTAGTATTACTAAAGAGTTTCTACTGTGCAGACATGCAGAAGTTTAAAAAGAAATCAAACAAGAAAACCACTGCTCGAAGAGGCAAAGGTATTCCTTTTATGACTGCTTTTCACAAAGCGAGGGATGCACTGTATGCTGAAAAACCAGAGGACCTCACATCATGCTGAAGTAGCTTTAAAAGCATTTACTGGTGTGGAAAAAGTTCATCCTACAGGCATTGTGCCTCTCCCCAAAATCAGAGGTTTCCTACCATTTTTAGTACCACTTTTTGCCGGTTTAAGCGCAATTGGCGCTTTTAGCGGAGGAACTGCGGGGATAATAAATGCAGTGAACAATGCTAGGAATGCTGCAGCCAAGTTGAAGGAGTCTCAGCGACATAACGAAACAATGGAATCCATAGCTCTTGGGAAAACTGGAAACGGTTTATATTTAGGGCCTTACAAGGGTGATCTAGGTCTATATTTGAAGCCTTATAAATACATATAAATACAGAATATATCTTCAGTCTTAACTGAGCCATCATGCATACCTTTAGTTTGAGTGGTAACAGTTCAATTTTAAAAGCTAATTATACTCCCCCTCTTGATCTGAGGGATGAAACTAGCCAGTATGAACTTGGTCTAATTAGTTTAGAAACTTTTAATGCTATTTCCAATATTGATTAGACCAATAATACATTTTATGTTAGTGACATCACTTTGAAATTCCCCACTGGATCGTACGAAATAACTGCAATAAATGATTATCTACAGCAAGCAATTCGTAACAAAAATGAAAGCAACAAGAAATTTAATTGTACCCTAAGTCTAAAAGGCAATGTAAATACGCTCAAGTGTGAACTTGAATGTTCTCATACAGTTGACTTTACTAAGAAAAATTCTATTGGAAAGTTGTTAGGATTTCATAAATTTTGTACAGCCCAATATTAAACAATTCAAACCCCGTAAATTTTTTTTAAAAATTAATGTAATTAAAATCGATGTAAATTGTTACAGGGGCTTATCACAATAATAAGCTTGTTCTCAATACGAATTTTCACCATCAGTACCGGCGGTTTTAAAATAATAGAAATTCCTCGAAATGTATTTATATGCCGGTATCTAAAGAGTTATAGACAACATTGTATTGAAACTGACGACGACGGGGAATTGGTTGACTTTAGAGGAGAAATTATTACTGTAAAATTTTAAAAAATCTTAAGGCAAACGTTTTGTGTCGGGTTTATCAGTATATTACAAACTGCTGTAAGAGCAGACGTAAAGGGTTATTAAAATAACTCCAAGAAAAGTGCGATTTTGAACAATTTTAAAAATAAAAAGAGCCTAACAGCAGAAAAAAAAAAAAGTTTCTTGAATCTCTAGGCCTAATTGTAAAAATTCTCAAAATGAGTATTTTAAAGGGACGGACCCTCTAAACTTTGATAACTCTATTACAAAAATTGAGAGACATAGTCATTTGCCGAATAACTTAAAAATAATGACGAAATTCGAATACCGGTACAGCAAACCGAATAACATTTACCTTGGGCAACCATATTTATCTAGAAGGAAGACTTTTAAAAGGAGTTGATGCATCAGTTTCAAACAGCAAACTTTAAACAACTTTTTCGGTCACCTCTTTGAAGAAACTTTGAAATTGGAAAAGGTTATTGACTGATTAAATCCAATAAGAACCAGAAAGGATATATTTCTTACAATGCTAACGAATTAAATAAATATTAAAATGCTGGTTGGAGTATTGATGATGATTTTCTTATATCGTTGACCCGACCACTGGAAGTTTTAATGTTTGTGTGCCGCTAAGAACCCTACTAGGATTTGCTGAAGACTTTCAAAAAATACCAAAATGTTCGCAGAATTGGTGTTAAAGAAGCCCTTCTGACATTAAGCATTATAAATCGGCTGATGCAGTGTAGTAGTTACATTGATAAGATTGTTTGAGGCTACCACAATTACAGTATCTGATGTCAACTGATAGAGTTTTTTAAAACTTATTAAAAAACCGAAGGATATCGGTTTTAGAAGCGGGGAACTCACAGAACATCCATCACAACTGGAAAACAACTTACCTGGAATATAAAGACTTCGGGAGGTGGAAAGACCCAATGGAAATTTTAGGTTTTCAAACAGCCCGAAAGGATAAACAAAAAAAGAGCTTATTTGACTTGTAATGTATAAAAAAGCTTTATTTAAATTCGAAATTTTACCTATGATAATTTAAATTTGGAGATTTCAAGAGGACTAATAGCTACTCTTTATGAAATGTATTCCGAATTTCAAGAGAGCTACTACGAGAAAAAAAAAAACGAACCACTTTTACACCCAAAAACTTTAAAAAGTAGGCCTATAATTGTAATTATTTTCAAGACAGAATGAAATATTAAATTCTGGTATTTTGAAAGACTAGAGATTGAAACAAAGGGAAACTTTCCCGCAAACACCAGTGCCACTGTTTAATTATTCATGAAACTTGTTAGATATTCAATAAATAGGACTTAAAGAAAGATTTAATAAATATATTTTTCCCAAAGAGATAATTGTAATTTTAGGTTGTAAATTAGTAGAAAATATTGTAATTTTATGTAATGTTAGTAGCAAATTAAATGTAGCCTAATTTGATTCACCCTGTATATGTGGTTTAAAAAATTAATTTTAATACCATGTGTTTTATTATTCCAAAATTATGGTTTAAATTATACGAGCTGAATATAAGGTTTTGCTCCCCCGCTTGCCCCGGACTGGTGCTCGTGGGGGCCCCACATGTTAGGTTTGACCTTTGACAGCTGACAGCCGCCATTTTTTAAACATACGTGTCAAAATAGTATAGCCAAGATTCCAATTATTTATTTACGTCTCTTCATTATACGCAATTTAACCAATACTATTTAATATTTCCCCGGTGGCCGCAGGGTATAAGGGTTGGGATCAGGACGAGGGCAGGTGGTTCAATCCGCTAGGTTATTATTTATTTATTTATTTAATTATTTACGTCACTTCTACTATACATCTATTTCACAACAATATCTAATATTCTCCCGTGGTAATGGCAGACAGTGGACTTTGGCAAAGGACGGCGGGAATCCTGTAGGTTATTTATTTGAAGATTTTATTTATTTAATTATTTTTAAACTGATTCTGCTGACCATGATGACGTCAGATGACCCTGGTGATGTTTGGTGGGTACTAATGGTTTTTACAAAAACTACCCCTATTTAAAAATCATCCTCTATTTTGAGTAGGGGTTGAAGATGGCACTAAAATTGTTTTAGGGCTTAAATTTCCCCCCATAAGAAATACATGGGAAAAACTACCCTTATTGCTCTCATACATACCTTGCATATCTACTTTCAGCACTCAAAAGTTGTTTCACCACAACGAACTCAAGGACTAGAATTAACGCAACGCCAGTTTGTTGGCAGGGTGTTTGGTATAGTGATCTGTTTGTTTTTGTTTTGAAAAAACGTAAACAAATTGCCAGATCTCAAAAATCAAAATCAGGAAATTATCTTGATAATGTAATAAAATTATTTAAAAATATTGATTTTTGTGTTAATATAGGCAACATCGATTTAAATATAAACATTTATTTGAACTGTCATTCCAAGATTCGATTGCACCGGCCACATGGTTTATTTGGTCAGCTGGGCACTTCGATGTCATTTTATCTCTTTCTAGTAGGTTGTATTATTTAATAACACGTTTTGTAAACTGACTTGTCAATAGCAATCGAATTGAGCATCTAAAGTGAATGGCATATCTTTTCTGTCACTTCAGATAATAATCAAAATAAAAATATTTCTTTAAAATAAAGAATAATCGATTTATAAAAATGTGATTTATGGTGCAATGCCATAAACATTGAAAAAGTTATTATTTCCGGAGTGATGTTATTTAGTGTGTTTAATTAAGGTTGCTATTCAGTGTGTTTACAAGACCTATCCCGCCCTGCCCCCCTGAATATATTTATGCCAAACAAGGTTTGTTTACTTTATTTCTATCCAATAATTCGTTGTTTCACCATTAAAAATTTAACCAACCGCTTCGATGTTCTCAGCAAGAGGCCTTTTTCCATAACCCCACCCAACCTTTCTTTGGCTAATATCAAACTATCAATGCTATAAAGTGTGGAGATTATATTTATTTGTAATTCGGACTGATGATGGCCATCTATATGGCATAAACATGTCCCTCCCTTCCTAACCCTTAATAACCCTTCAATAACAACTTAAGTGGTCAAAGACGGTGTTTTATTTAATTCTTTACAACACCTTAGAATATGGACTACTTCTACTTCTCAATTAAAATTTTAATGTTGCAAAAATGATATAAATTTTATACAAGACGTTACAATTAAAAATTAAAAGAATGGTTTATGTTTAGTAATAGGAAAAATAGCAAAATATGTCAAATTAAATTAATATTGCTTAAAACATTTTAAAATAGCTTAAAAATGTTCTTGTGGAAAAATTAGATGGACGAGGGATATTTGGTAAGATTATTTCCTGAGTTAAATAAACATTTTATTTTAATACAACATTTTTTTTATTAAAACAATAAGAACAATAATTAATAAGAACAATATAACTTTCAAGCTAGGAAAGGTAATTACTTCTAACTCATTTTAAATTACAATTAATATAAAAATTACAATTATTGTAGGTTACAGGAGTATTGTTAGCCATATCGGTTAAATTGTTTTTAATTATGTTTGTAGTACGCACTATTCTCTATGTTGCTGTGAGGAGTGTCAAACGATTGATGGTGTTGGCTCAAAGAAGTGTCTATTTTCTGTCTTTTCAAGGGAACTTCGAAGCTTGTGAAGAATGCCCTGTGATTTTGATGAGTTGCTGCTCGCCTACACCGGCCTTTGCCAGATTAGTAACAGCAGTTGATCGCATAGAATGGTTAGATATTTTAACTTCTGTCGTGTTCATACCTGTTTTTTGGGCTGCGTCTCTTGTCCATTTTGACAGTTTATTTCTTTCAAAGGGAATGTTTTTAAACCATCGAGTGCTACGATTGGATTGCCATGCTAAATTTGGTGACAAAAACAATCTATTTGTTGTTATTTTAGACGTTCGTTTGTTTAACAGGGATTTGTACAAACGTACCGGACAAAACTCAGGGTTTTTTTTAATTAGGAACAAGCCACTTGCTATCGCACAGATTTCCTGAAACAAGGGATACATAATTTGACTTAAATGTCAAAATATATTTTGTAGTGTGATTTCAAAGTAGATGTATGTAACTTTTAATTTTTTTTGGAAAAGCAAAAGGAATTTTAGTGGTTATTTGACGTTTTTGATTTTTTTTACAAAAATAGTACAGCTAGCAAATTTTAAATGCTAAAAAATGGCAAAACGTGATTTATACAAGGTATTGCAAAAAAGACATTAAAAAATTGCGAAAACAGATTTTACGCCAAGGTAAAAAGTATGCACATATTTTGTTTTGATATAAGCATTTTTTCTGCCAAGTTACAATAAGCATTTACAGATTTTGTTGCAAAACTGAAAAGCCATATCTCACCTGTTTTGATTCCATAATTATCAATTTCTTCTTTAAAATGTTCTGTTAAGCAACGAGCCGCTTCTCCGCCCCTCCAAGCAAGCTCAACTGCTGCAACCGGGTTGGGGTTGTCTCATCCCATAAGGACACCATCTTGTAGTAGTCGTCCATATTTAAAGAAGCTGAACTTGTCTTTCTTTTTTCTTCGTGTTTATGGAGACCTTCTCCTTTTCGCATTTCAAGCGTCTCTAGCTGGCTTAAAGGTAATGTCGTGGAATGGGTCGAACACGATACTTTCGGAAACATTTTCAAACCGATTCATTTTGAGTTTCAGTTAAAAAATTAATAAATTCGTAAGCGTCGTTTGTGATCTTTGTTGTTGGTAACGGTACATAGCAACACAGCATAGAAACCATCAAGTTTGTTTTTACAAGGCAACTTGTCAAACTTGCATGAAATTTTTTCGATTTTTTTTTCGGAAAAACTGCTGACAGCTAAGTTGACAGTTGTTAAGTAATTTTTCCACTTAAAATTTATATTTAACATACCAATTCTTGATAACGATTGGTCAAAATAAATAGAAAGGAATAATCGTTAAAATTTAAAACAAAATGAAAAAGAAAAGATAAACATCGCCTAAATTTACGGCCACAGAAAGGGAACAATTATTGTCAATAGTTATGACATGACATATAAACACCAAGAAAGTTTAAAAGTGTATTGAAGGCCAATGCTGTAGAACAAAATTGTCCAGGCGTGCAGGGCAGGGGAATCGGTCCCGCGGAGTTTGCACAATGAGTTAAGGTCAGGTCCGTAATTCTTTGTTACCATGTATAAAGTTGACATCATCAAATGTCAAATTCAAACTAACTTACGTTAACTGTTTTTTTTTAATTTTTTGCACAACATTGTTGGTTAATAAACGAAACTATTATAGAATATTTAAAATTATTGTGTATTATTGGATTTTAGATCATCAGATTTAACATGGAGAATCTGATGCGCCACTTCACAGCCTTCTATTTAAATAGTTGATATTTTTGGGAGTTTTGTGACTTATCACGAATTCTATGATAAAAGAAGGGCAAGATCGATATCTGAAAAATAAAACGTTGAAAAAAAACACTTTACATTTACTTTAGATTTGTAATCAGCACCTCTGTATGCAAAAAATCATGAAATCGGCAAGGGTTAAGAAAGTAAGAACTTACCATAATTTGAACTGGTTGTTTGTGTTTTAGGTTAATACAATATTTTATAAATTTATAATTTGTATAAAAAAGTACAATAAAATGGTGTTACCTCATGCAGATAACATTAACAAATTTAACAAGAAGTATAGAATTTTTTACATAGGAATTTTTTTTATATCGTCAGACAGTCCACCAAGGCTGAGGCTTTAATACTAACGTACCGTTAGGTCTGGTAAAGGCTAGTTTATCTACACCAGACCTAAATATTTGGAGAAGGAAATACTTTTGTGGATAGCAGATTCCAGTCTAGACACTCTGGGGATAATGGAACAAAGAAAGTGGAAAGTTCGGGGCCTCTTAAGTTGGACTGCAAAAGGATGCATAAAAGTGACACTACATGTTGCTCTGTTGTAAGCTGTCAGAGGAATTATACTTGCCAACTCCTCGGAGCAGAAGCCGTGAAAATACCTATAAAAATGCAACATATCCCCTTCAGCCCGTCGGTGGGAAAGAGAAGGATGCTTTTCTGTAAGCGTGGGATCATTAATAAGACAAACAGATCTTTTTGAATGAAATCAAGAATGATAAGAGTTGTAGGAAATACCATTGCCCAGACATGAGAACAATATTTTAAAGATGGTTTGATTAGAATACATACAGAGTATACAGATTAGACGGATAGAAATACTCACTGGCTCAAAAGGAATCCAAACTTTTTAAAGCAGCTGAGGCTATGGATGTAATGTGTTTGTGTCAGTTAAGGTTGTTCTCAAAAGTAACGCCAAAATGATTATTTAATTTCTTTTCGCGACACCGAACATGACTGGGTCTTGGAGCATTAAACTGGACAAGATTTTTGAAGCCCCAATTCAAGATTAGTTTATGGTCTTGTGAAAGTGATATTTGAATTGACCTGCGCTTGTTTTCCCAATGAGAGGTATTCCGGGTATGTTACCCTTGGATTTGCAACAAAACCATACAACTTTCAGGCACTTTGTTAGGATATTGTAAGTAACAAACAATAGAAACAAAATTATAGCCACAATTAAATTAACCAATCATCACTAAAATATGAAGATTTTTATCAATCCAAAAAACTTCTGCAACCACAATCAAAGATAATACTACTACGGATAGATGGTTCATTTAAATGGGGCGCTCTGAATCAGTTCAGAGATATCAATGCTTCCGTAAATGCGAATAAAATTAAGTCGGTAACCCCTGCCCCAGCGAAACGAGGTACGAAACCATGTGCGACGTTGCCAATGTCTGTCGCTTGTACCTTATACGGAATACGAAGTAGCGAAAGCGGGCGGCTAGTCGCGTTTCATCACGCCAAATATAAAGGACCTGCGAACGGCAACACAGTTTAACTTCGTTCAAAGGATTGAAATGCATAGCGCGAATAATCTCTCGATGGACATCGGCTCGCGTTAAAACCAAGTCCATTGTGGGTATCAAAAAATATAGACAATTGAATGGTTTATCTTATCCGTAGTAGTATTATCTTTGCCACAATATATATTCACACAAGGCAAAACAATCGAAATTAATACGGCGCAAACGACAACAAAACATGTATTTCGCTTGGAAAGGTTGATGAGACAACGGCACAGCGCGGGTATGGTTTCATAAACACCGCACCGTCGCACACGAAAACGGGACTCCGGCTCTGTCAAAAGATAATGTGTTGCCTACCACAACTGTGTAGGTGCATCACATTACAATATTTTGGGGAATTTTGTTAATGGCAGAATCGAGGGGGCCTCTCATGACAGTTATTTTCATAGTGGGCCGGACATTTTTTGATCGAATACGCCATAGTATTGGGCTTCCATTAACCTTAAACTTCCTTGATAAACACATAATTAAAAACCAAAAAATGTCTTTAATTTTGAAAACAAATTTAAATAATCCTAATTTACCAATAAATATTTAAAATTTAAAGGCTACTAGAAACTTGTCATGTTCAAACTTAAGCTCATTTTCGATTTGTTCAAGTAAGCTTCGTTAATCTTTTGAAAACCATGGGATTATTTTTATCGTCCTAATAATGATTTTTTCTAAAAAATAATAGAGCAGTGCCCAAAAAAATACAAAAAAAAAAAAATATACCCGAAAAATGCGATAAAGTATTTAAAATTTAATATCGCATTTATAATATAAAAATCCAAACCACTCCCGTTTAAAAACCCTGTTTACTTTCTTTAAACTACAAACAAAACATTTGTCAAATGTCAAATCTTTCAACGTTAATTTACTTAAGAGAGCATTAAGTACAGAAAATCCCAAACTTAAAGTTAAAGGACCCTTAAGGACAAATTTCAGCTGGTGCAAGAAACATTTGAAGCGTAAGGAACAATTAATGCTTAAGAACAACTTCAGTGGCGCAGAAAGTGTTGGTGCAACCGGCCATTAGTGATTTTTCGGGGACTTTTGTTCTAATTTGTAATATTTGTCTGTTAGGTTAGGGAACTTACAGGAAAATTTTTTTAAAAAACCTGCTTATTAAAATATATACCCGGGGAGGAACAAGAGGAAAAAAGGGGCCAAAAAAATTAAAAACAAAAAAGTCATTCAAAAAAAAAAAAATTTGTTTGTCAAAAAATATGAACCACACAAAAATAGATTTTTATTTCCCAGGGCAGTCTCAAAACTCAAAAACATAAAAAAAACAGGAGTAAACAGTCGTTTTTTTGTTTTTAAGTAAAATGAAGAATCAGAAAATAGTTCCAAAATAAAGGTCCCTCTCTCTCCTTCTCTCCCTTCTCCTTTTTTTTTTCCTCCTTCTCCTCCCCTCCTCTCTGGTCTGAGAGATTTCTTTAGGTACCCTTGGGATCTTACCGCTTTTTACTTTCGACCTTTTTCGAAATATGTAAAGAAATTAGAGAGACCTATATTCCCCACACTAAAAAGAACCCCATACCTTCAATCACAAAGTGGTTTTCTAAATCCGTGACAAAGCAGATTTAAAAAAATTCAACCCACAAAAGTTTTTTAAAAAAACCTTTTTTACTTACTGAAGAAAATTTGATTTTATAAAAATAACGTACGCTTTTTTTCCCAATGTATATTTATTTTTGTTATTTTTAATGTAGAGGGATTCAAGAAAAAATAGAAAAAGGGGATTGAAAAAAAAGTTGATTTTTTTATTTTTGCTAAATTTAAATTTTCTTCAGTAAGTTCAATTGGTCAAGGAAATTTGGAGCAAGTTTTTTATTTATTTTTTCACTTTAAAAAAGGCCAAAAAAGACTTTTGCTCTTGTTCGATTTTGTTTTTGCATTTTTGAGACCCCCGGGAATAAAAAATCTATTTTGTATTGTGGTTATTTTTTTGACAGGCAGAATTTTTTATCAAAAACTTTCTTTCGTATCTTTCAATTTTTGGTTCATTTGTCCTTGTTAACCGATTCGCGGACATACAAAAATTTTTTTTTTAATTTTTCCAAAATTTTAAAAATTTTTTTTGTAAGTTAGGAATCAGGTTAAGAAGTAATTTTGAAGCAAGTTTTATATTTATTATTTCACGGCCAAAAAATTACTGTTTGCTCTTGTTCGATTTCATGTCTTTGCATTTTTGATAAAAATGTATTTTCTCGTTGTAGTTCAAATTTTTTCGACAAGTAGAATTTTTTATCAAAATGATTTTTTTTCGTATCTTTCAATTTTTGGTTCATTTGTTCTCTTGTTAACCGCATCCGCGGACATACTGTATAAGATGTTGTTATGGGTACAAGATAATTGTGGTAAGCCGCAGTAAACGCAGTCGTTTTTTTGGGCCCAAATTTTGTCTTCACCCCAATTTTAAGGTGGGCGGGGCATTATAAGGTGGCTTAACTTCGCTGATTTCACGAGAAGTGGTGTTTAATGCGAAAAGTGTCAATGTTTTCTTAATTTTTTTTACACGTGCTCATTAATTTTGGTATGTTTTAATGTATAATCCAACACTATAAAATTACATCTTCTAATGGTATAGTGGTCATCAGTTATTATTTTTTTAGTTTTTTGACAACCCAGAAAATTTATCCGGTGACTAAATGTATTTGATTTTTTGTTTTAACTTTTATATAAAATTAATAACTTCTAATATTTACTTGTTGTTTTGTTATTTTAGTAAATTAAGAACACTTAACTAAAAGAAAAAATTGTAGAAATTACATATTTAAATCTAAGGAACGTGGTGACTATTTTACTGTGAGATATTGGTCAAACAAACTTAGCTGAACAGCAAATGCAAAATGGAGTGAGGCACCATGATGTATACCATACCACCTTTTAAATGTTTTGCAATACAGTTGGGTTTAGTTTTTTATTTTAATTATCTAAAATTGCTACAGAACCAACGAGGGCGCGACCAATACTACCTGGGAGCCCAGGCCTCTCCCACGTTTCGAAACAAATTAAATAGTTTTGGAAGATAATTTAATTTTCACCTATGGTATTTTATTAAATTTTTGAGTTTAACAGTTAGCACCCCACCTTTTGTAGTGAATAAAAGCGACTGCACAGGGCACTATACTACACGTGTAGTATACCTACAAGAATCTCCCATCTCTTGGGACAATGTATAATGTCACTCCACCACTTGTGGCATATTGTATTGAGTGGCATAATACTATGACACACTTAATTGAAACCTCTACCATAGGGGGCACCTTACTAAAGGAAGCTTTCATCAACTATTGGAGTACTTTACTACTTGCAGTACCCAGTATAAAGTAATTACTAACCCCTTAATTTGGCACGGGCGTAACCCTCACATGGGGTAGCCTAATATTGATCTTTAGACCCTTACTCCAAACTGCCAACCTGCGGACTCCCGGACTTCCGGTACGGTTATCTATTAATATCAAACTTTTTCTTAAGTTTAAAGCACTTGTTTTATGTTATAGATATTCTTAAGCATGACTGTTTCGTGCAGTCCTGACATTGTTTTAAAAATCTCGTTTTGGTGGTTTTCCGTTGGCCACTGTTGGTTTTATAATTTAAGTTTATTATACTGATGGCCCTTTTTATTTCCCCCAAAACCAAAAAGCCAAAATTTTCGGTTTTTAAAACCGAAAAAAAAAAAATTAAGTCCCGTTTTTAAATTTTTTTTTAAAAAATTTTTTTTTTTTTCTTGACGCTTTTTACAAGCTAAACAAAGCAGTTTTAAATATAATTTGACTTAAATCGATCTATTTTTCCGTGAAAAACCTGTGATAAAATATCTTATTTGTATGTTTCGGACATCTTGTATATCGTGGCCTATAACAAGTTGCTAAGATTAACCATTTTTTTTAAATAGAATGCCGACTGTTATCCATAAATTCATATGTTTTTAGGGACAAAATATCCGTTATCTTGGATTAAAACTGTCAAACAAGGAGTCTTGGAAAAATTAACCCATAAGTCGCAAAAATGGTGGACGTTATTAGACGCAGCTAGTTTTGTCTCGACAAACAATCTGGACCTGAAAAAGTACAAACCGGATTTTGTAGCCATTTCTTTTTATAAAATCTTTGGTTATAAAAAGGTTTTGGAGTTTCCCCCGGGTTTAAAACCCCGGGGGGGGTTATTTAAAAAAACATTTTTTTTGGTGGTGGAACAGTACTTATGGCGTTAAGTTCTGAGAATCTTATGATTCCCAGACCCAATATATACGAACGGTAAGAGACCATTCTTGTTTTAAGGGCTTACATTTACTTCAACTTAGGTAACAGTGAAGATTTCAATCAAATCCGTTTTAGTAATTTTTATGATATGGACTAGTACGTGTAAGTGTAGCTACGGGTGTGGTGCGGGTGCGTGCTAGAGCGATTTTAGGGCCCGGGAAACTATTCATCACATGCAGGGCCCATAAGGCATCGCCGACGATATTGCAAATAGGAAAACTTTCCAATAATTTTTTTCAAGCCTACTATATATTAACTCCCTAAAGGGATGGGACACCCTTTCAACGGTTTTATAGGGTATCTCCGTGATTATTATTGCTATCAAAAAAGTAACATAGACGTCATGTGCTCTTTTTGGGTTAAACTTAAAATAATTAAATTTTTGCTCGCTTCAGAGATACGGGGAAAAATCAAAAAATTATCAAATATATTTTCTTAGTTAAAAGAGATACAAAAAAATATTTTATACCAAAGTTTCTTTATAACGATTGTTGATTAATCTGCAGTTTTCAAAATAAGTATACGGGGTAGTAAGTAGGTATTTGAGGCACTATAAAAACTTGTGCAATATCTAAACACAAAAACGCAGATCTACCTGAAGGATAGCTGAGCTAAACAGACCACTGAATTGTGAAATTCATTTTTTTTTTGGCAAAAAATGTTTCAGACTTATACTAAAATTTTACAGTTTTTAAAATTGTTATAAAAGAACTTTTAGGCTGAAAGACCTCGGTCGATGGCCTTTTGGACAGTTTTTGTTCAATAAAAATTGTTTATTAAATATATAAAAGAATTTCAAATAACAAAGAGCCAGATTATTTAATCGGATCTAAAAGTTTTCCAGAACTTTGCCAAAAGATTTAAAAAAATCGTTTTGAACCACTTTGATATTATAACACAACATGGATGGTATTGGTTTACTATGCCGTTTATTTAAACTCTATTCCTTTATTAAAGCTTATACATTAGAAACAAAACTATTAATCATCATTTCGGACGATATCTTGTCGCGTGGGTGTTGTCAAGTCAGGTGCGGTCGAGTTAACTAGTGGCGGGGCTGATTATTACTTCTAATTTATTGTTTTTTTTTTTTTTGTGTTTAGCCATGTCGTAGGCTTTTAAGCTTCCCGGTGGCCCGGGGCCCTTGTAAGGTTGCTTCGAAGGGCCCACCGGGAAACTCCCGGTACCCGGTGGGCCTGGTGTGGTGTCAAATGCATGTCAAAAAAATCAAAATATCTTAAAACCTTGGTCAAATTTTAATGCATGTAAAAAAACAAACTGACCAAATCCAAATTCAAAATGTTTACAGAATATCAGCAGCAGATATCTCTTTCACAAGTCCTCAAACTTATCTTGGATTGGGGCGCCAAAAATCTTGTTTCAGTTTAATGCCTCGAAAACACAGTCATGTTCCCTGTCGCGAAAAAAGTCTGCAAATGCTCATCCCTTACATATGAGCGGCCAAGTTCTGCAGAACAAAGAGTCGTTTAATCTTGTCGGCGTTACTTTTGAGAATAACCTCAACTGGCACAAACACATTTTATCCATAGTTTTTTCAGCTTCAAAAAAGATTGGATTTCTCTTCCGAGGGCCCCCAAAAAATTTCTCTTTTCCAATTTGTACACTCTGTATGTATCTCAAATCAGACCCTCTTTAGAATATTGTTCTCATGTTTGGGGAATGGCGTCCCCTACAACACTTAGCATTCTGGACTTCATTAAAAAAAAGAGCCGTTCGTCTTATTAATGATCAACGCTCACAGAAAGGCTTCCTTTTTTCCCCACCGTCGAGCTGTGGGGGATCTGTCGCTCTTCTATGTATTTTCCGGTTCTGCTAGAGGAGTTGGCGGGAAAATTCCCCCTGGCAGCTCCCAACAGAGCAACACGTAGTCTTTTTTTCCCCACCCTTTTTACAGTTCAGTTAGAAGGCCCCAATTTCCCCCATTTCTTCGTTCCTTCACCCCTTAAATGTCAAGACTTGGAACCTGCCCCCAAAGTTTTTCCTTCTCCCCCAAACCCCCCCAAAAAAATTTAAAGCCCCGGTGAACAAACCCCCCCTTCACCACACTGAAGACACCCACGGTACGTTAGACTTAGGCATAGCCTTCGTGGACTGTCCCAAAAAAAAAAAAAAAAAATCTGTAAATCCTTACAAATAAACTATTACTACTTATTACAAAAAATATTCCACTTTTTACTTAAAACTAAAAATTACGAAATAGAAAGAAAATGTTTTGTAACGCCTTGTATAAAAACGCAGATCGTTTACACCTTTTTATTAGCAGCCAGGTTAGCAAAAGTGACTATGGTAACAACAATGTAACGTAATTATGCTTTCTGTTTATTTGTCACTGCCATCAAACGAACCATTTGGCAGTCGATTTAACCCCTGACTCAAAAAGTTTTTCCCTTTTATAGAAACGAAAAATAAAAAAATTTTTAAATAGCAAAAAAATTTTTTTAAACGGGGTGGAAAAAAAGTAAAAAATTTTCCCCCTTCTTACAACCGTCTTCAGAATGAGGAAAAATTAAATTTTCTAAAAAAGGGGGGAAAAAAAATTTTTATGGGAAAGGTAATTTATCCTTAATAAAAATTTTGGAGAAATAGGGAGTATACTATTAAATGTTTTTTTGTCATACTATTTTCAATTTCATGCAACATAATTAAAATAAGGCGGCCAACCGTCCCGCATTCTACAGGACGGTCCCGTATTGGCGGTTGTAATCCCGCATTGTAATATTTAATAAAATTGTCCCGCAATATGTCTCTTGCGTCCCGCATGTCCCGCATTGACTTTTCATAAAGCTGGCCGCCCTAAATTAAAACTATAACTGAAATCGTTTTTTAATTACTTTATCTATTTCTTCATCGTGTACATGACCAAATCGACTCATTTTGACTGATTTTGACCTTTCTAATTGATAATACAAACAAACAGGTTCGATTGTTTTGTGTTTGTAAGTAAGTGGAAATACCACGTTGTCTAGGCAACGTGAAATATCGGCTGAATTTTTTTGATTTTTAACGTGTCTTATGGGAAAATTTATACATAAGTGAAATATTCATTCAAATAAATTATTATCCCAAATTAAATAATTCTAACTTTTTACAATTTTATAAACATATTTTTAAAGTCCGTAATAATATAATGAAACTGCTCAACCATTTTAAATGGCCTTTATTGGCACAAATAGATTATATTCATGGTCACAACAGCGCTGAAAAAGCTGGGATTTTTACCTTTAAATCTGTATACTGTATATGTATCTCAAATCAGACATTGCTGGAAATACTGTTCCCATGTCAAGGGAATAGCGTCTTTCACAATACTTACCATTCTTGATTCCATACCAAAAAGTATCTTTTGCCTTATTAATGACCTAAACTCTGCAAAACAGATTTTTTTTGTTGCATACCGATGATCTGTAGTACAGGGTTTACTCTGAAAAATAAGCAAAAATAATTCCTTTTCTAGCAACTCCCTATAGAGCAAAACGAAGCTAGTCATATACATTTCTAGACAGTCCATCTAAAGAAGCCTATAATTGACTAGTGTTGAGCAAAGCAAGACCAAGACCAAGACCGGGCTAGTATTGGTCTTGGTCTTGGTCTTGCAAGCGTGGTCTTGGTCTTGGTCTTGCAAGTCAAAGGAAGGTCTTGGTCTTGGTCTTGCACCACCCGGTCTTGGTCTTGGTCTTGGTCTTGCTGCAAGAGTCTTGCTGGTCTTGCTGTTTTTTGGTAGTAATAATTTAAACTAAGTAATATTGTATTAAATATATTTTTTTAATACTTAAAAATAAATAAAGATGGAAACTATATTTTCTGCATTAAAATTATAAAATATGCCAATTTTAACCTTACACATACGTTTGAATTAATGAATAAAAAAATATTTTAAATGTAGGGGTTTATTTATTTATGCTCCATTTTTAGTTGAATTGAGACACAACCTGTTTTATACATTTAGTGGCACATAGAAACATTTTAGTGATAAGAATTATTTAAATTTTCTTTAAAGAGGCATATAAAATAAAAAGAAATACAAAACTATGTACTGTGTGAGCAGAAAAAAAAACTTTTAGTTTTAACCAGATGTGAAATTTTCGTGAAAATGATTCTAATATGTAAACATTGGTTTCTGATTCAAAAAAAGTTATTTAGAAATCTTTTCAGTTTATATGAACTTTTTATCTTTAAATTAGTCAAATATTTGCCGTACAAAGCTTGTACAAATACTTTATAAACATTCTGCATATACAAGATGGCTTAATACTGCGACAAAGCTCGATATCTCCAAAACCCGTTTATTATGGTGAAAAATTAAATATAAAAAAATTATAGAAAAAAAGGACGTAAAATGTAACATTTTTTGCGATTCCAGAATTTTCCGAAGAGTCCACTGCCACTCAAGAAAACTCCCTTATTTTTAGCTTTTAACCTAAAATATAAAATTTATGACAAAAAATCCATTTAAAAAAATCACCCTGTATATTATGCCGTAAAATTGTTAAACTATCATATAGAAACAATGTCAACGTAGATGGTTTTTAAATATAATTTTCGGTTTTGATAAAAATGACGTCATTATTATTCTTTTAGAATTGTTTTACATTTTAAGTTAAAACCGGAAGGGATATTTAAAATCCATTTGTATAAAAATTATTCATATATGACATGAAAAACATATTTTTATTAATTCCTCTTTTTAACATTTATATCTTAGTTTTAAGAAGCAATCAAATGGTGCCACTTCCTACAGTGTGGAACAAGTTTAATGTTTTTCGGGATTTTGAAAATTTTTGATCCACCCTGTAAGTGGCATTACTAAATAGGTAATTTAAAAAAAAATAGGAATATAAAAGTTATTTTCAGCTTCTATAACTTTTGTACCCCTAGCTTTTCTCTGTCGTGAACGGTTTCGGAAATATTATCATTATTATTTTTTTGCAGTTCTCCCCACATGTTGTTTCTGCATGAAATACCTCTGTATATTGAATCTAAAAATTAAATATTAATATATTTTAAAAAAAGTTGCAGAAGTGCAAGAGTCTTGCAGGTCGGTCTTGGTCTTGCGTAGTCTTGCACTCCTCGGTCTTGGTCTTGGTCTTGGTCTTGCATACCCCGGTCTTGGTCTTGGTCTTGCAAACGAAAAGGCGGTCTTGGTCTTGGTCTCGGTCTTGGTCTTGCAGCAAGACCAAGACCAAAACCGCCAGACCAAGACCGGTCTCGCTCATCACTATAATTGACCATGTTTTTTTATCCCAAGACAATCTAGACTCTGGAACCTGCTGTCTGTTCTTTCCCCTCCCAATTTAAAAACCTTTAAATGCCTCTTAATGGCATAATACACCCACAATACGTTCGAACTTTAGTTCTGAGCCCTCGTGGACCAAAAGAATATTACTTTATCCAAAACTGTCATATTATACGTCTATTATAGATCTAAATTTAGACGAATAAAGTGACCCATAACTCACTAGTGAGATAAAGTAGTGAGTTATAGATTTTATCTCACTAGTGAGCTATGAAGTTTACTAGCCCGATGCCCTAAAATCAGTCCAATACATAGTGCTTTTAACATTGCTTTATTACAAAAAATCATATAAAACAGGCTCCAAAACAACATGTCAAACAAATTCAATATTACAATCAAAACAACATTAGTTTTTGCTACTACTACACTATACTATTACTAAACTTATGTGCTACTGCTTATTGTTAATACAAATGTTTACATTGATTGTGAAATTACCGTTAAGATTAGCATCAGCACCGGTAACACTTTTTTCGGGAACATTCACCGAAATTATGCTTTTCCCTGCATTATCGACAGCTTGAGATTGTTCACCCTGTATTTTTTGCAATTTCGATTTTTTTCAAAATGTATTCTTCAACATAGCTTTTAGCTACGGTGGATGATTTCCATCCACCATGGCATTTGAGGGTTATGAGGTCCCATCCGGCATTGGCCAGGAGGGTTGCTGATGTGCGGCGTAAGCTATGACCAGTATTTAAATTACAGTCAGGCAATTCCAAAAATTTTGTCACAGCATTTGGTATTTTAGAAATTTTATTTATACCAACACGCTGAGAAGTACACTTCCTTTCTGATAATTTAAAAAAAATCTGTTGGTGGATACCAGATTATTAACTCAGGGGGGGTTTGACATCGTCGAGAATGGGGGGTTTGTGATGGCAAAACAAACCAAGACCAAGACCGGGCTATCTTGGTCTTGGTCTTGGCTTGCAAGCCCTTTTTTGGGCTTGGGCTTTCAAGCCAAAAGAAGGTCTTGGTCTTGGTCTTGCACCACCCGGTCTTGGTCTTGGTCTTGCTGCAAGAGTCTTTTTTGATACTTAAATTTAAATAAAGATGGGGACTATATTTTTTGCTTTAAAATTTTAAAATATACCAATTTTAATCTTAAACGTACATTTGAATTATTTGATTAAAAAGCATATTTTAAATGAAGGGGTTTATTTATAGCGCCAGGGCCGGATTTAACTTTTTTCCGCCCAGATTTTTTTGCCACCCTAATATGTCAATATTTTTTGAATGTAAACTCACTATTCTTATAATTTTTTTTTTAAAAAATTTAACAAAAGTAAAATATACATAAAAGTAAATAACAATTTTTTAAAACAAATTTCAGGATTTTTTTATCTATTCGCTAAATAAAAAAATGTATTAATTTACCATCACATTTTTTTAAAAAATTTAAACGTAAACTTTCCGCCCATAATATTTGCCGCCCTAGGCTTTATATTAACCCTTTTTTGTAAACCACCCCTTTATAACTCTCTATTTTTGGATAAATTAAGACAAAAACCTTTTTTTATACATTTAGTATATAGAAAAGAATTATATAAATTTTCTTTGAAGAAGCAGATAAAATTAGAGCAAATAAAAAACTGTGTACTGTGTGAGCAGAAAAAAAAAAACTTTTAATTTCAACCAAGGAAAATTTTGTGAAAATAATTCTGATATGTTAACATTGGTTTCTGTTTAAAAAAAAAATATTTAAAAACTTTTCAGTTTATATGAACTTTTTACCTTTAAATTGGTTAAATATTTGCCGTACAAAGTTTGTAGAAATACTTTATAAACAATCTGCAGATACGAAATCGTCTATTTTAGTGAAAAACTAAACATACAAAAAATTATAGACAAAAAGGGCATAAAATGTAAAATTATTTTCTATTCCAGAATTGTTTGATCAATCCACTGCCACTTAAGAAAACTCCCTTATTTTTAGCTTTTTCCATAAAATAAAAAATTTATGGCAAAAAATCAATTTAGAAAAAATCACCGCCTATATTATGCTGAAAATTGTTGTTATATATAGAAACAATGTCGACGTAGATGGTTTTTAAATATTATTTTCTGTTTTGACATTTCCGTCTAAACCGGAGTGATTTTTACAATCCATTTATATAAAAAGTATTGCTTTATTACATGGCAAATATATTTTTTATTAATCCATTACTTTTACATTATCTTAATTTTAAAAAGCAATTTAATGGTGCTACCTCTTACAGTGTGAAACAAAAATAATGTATTTCTGTATTTTTGAGTTTTTTAATCCACTCTGTAAGTGGCATCACTTGATAGCTAATTAAAAAAACTTTAAAAAAAATGAAAGTAACTTTCAGCTTCTATAACTTTTGTACCCCTAGTTTTTCCTGTCGTAAACGATTTCGGAAATGTCAAGCTTTGTCGACCATTGAGTCACCATCTCATTATTTTTAAAACATGTTATTAAATTTAATCAGTGATCGAATAATTATTATTTTATTTAATAAACTTTTACTTATTAAATAATCGCCCTTTGGCAGTCCTGACACAGTTTTTGTCATGTCTGTATGGAATAAGTCTGTTTATTAAATATAACAATAAAATATTACAATATCAAAAAAAAGTTGCAGAAGTGCAAGAGTCTTGCAGGTCGGTCTTGGTCTTGCGTAGTCTTGCACACCTCGGTCTTGGTCTTGGTCTTGCATACCCCGGTCTTGGTCTTGGTCTTGCAAGCAAAAAGGCGGTCTTGGTCTTGGTCTTGGTCTTGGTCTTGCTGCAAGACCAAGACGCCCAAGACCAAGACCGGTCTCGCTCATCACTAATGGGGATAGGAAAAGTCCAAAGGCACCTACAGACACACGAACATTCCTTGAGATATGTACGCACGAACAAGTACGCGCGTATATACGTTTTGTTGAATTGCCTACACACGTAAAGAAAATTTACTATCAGTTTGCTAATAAACATGGGGACCGTCAGTAATCATGATTTAAATTTGTTGGCAGTGGCGTGTGTGTGGATAATAAAGAAAAGACAAAACCGACTTTTGAATAAACGTAAGCCACGAAGTAAATGGGTGAAGAAATGGTTGTTGCAGCGTGATCGATTTTCACAAATAAATCTACTGGAAGAACTTCGTTTAGAACTGGATGATTATCGAAATTATCTCCGTCTGGATAAGGATAGCTATATATTACTGTATTACCAATATCTTATACGCACGTTTTTTTTATTCCTATTTATGTAGTCCTTAGATTTAGTTTTCCATAAACAGGGTAAGATTTATAAAGCTCTATAAACCCTGTTAAAAATTCCTTTGAATAATTTCTGCTATCAGCCATGATTTAACACAGTTAACAGAACGTTGTTAACACGAACCGCACTGATATTATTCTAGGTACGTAAGTCCGTTTTAGCTACACACAGAGAGATACGTAGGTGCAACTCGTACGCGCGTGCAAAAATTCAAGCGGCGACTGAATACATCTTCGACGGATTTTTTAAAGAGATATTGTCTACACACCGATAGATATGTACGTGCATACTTGTACGTGCGTACGTATCTCAAGGAATGTTCGTGTGTCTGTAGGCGCCTCAAGAGGTGAGGGTGTGAAAAGTACCGCTTATGTTGGCGGCCTATCGGTAACTCTAAAAATTACTAGATTCTCAGCTGTGGACAGAGTCGTGCCACAAGTTGAAATGGGGTTATTTTTACAGTTGCAAATATTTGTGTACAGAGTTGATATTTTATTGGTTTTAACTGTTTTTACTATATTGTTTTTGGTAGTGTTTAGTCGTGTAGTTTTAATTAGTACTTAGTGTGCAATAAACCAAAAAGTTGTGTTCCCCATAAGGATTCTGTCATTTGCTCGAGCATGTTAAAAAGACGATTTTTATATCTTCCAGAAAAACTGCAAAACATGTGATTATGAGATCCTGATCAAAAAGGAAAAAACTATAAATGAAATTTTTGTGTTTGTATTAAGTAGGATTTTAATGTTTAAATGATTTTTATGTTTTAGAATATAAAATGTAGTATACCACAAAATATTATTAAATACCACTAAGTACTGTGTTCTTTTCTTCCATATCTATTTCAAAATGTAAAAATTTCAGTTGTATTTTATCTAATTGTTGCAATTGTAAATGTATTGTAGTGTTGTTGTAGTTGTGAAACAAATAAAGTTTAGTTTTGTAGCAATAAACCTGTATTCACATTTTTTTACATAAAATAATTCATTTTATTGCCAAAGTGAAAAATCTTGCTATTATTCTGCAATATCAAGATGCTGTATGGTCCGTAAGGAAATAAATAACTAGTTTTTAAAAGTAACATAATTAGTTTTTAAAATAAAATAAATTAAGGGTTAATAGACAAGTTTATATATTTATGAAGTAATACAAAAACACCGTCATAAATTCCTAAAAAAAGTTATTATTCTATGGCTTCCACTATCTGATCTGGAGTTGGATATTTTAAAATCTAACAAAGATCTTCAAGATACCTTGTAAAAGCCCATTTCTGATCCTGCACTTACAGTAAAGCTTCCTTCCTTTGCCCACCGACGGGCTGTAGGGAATCTGTCTTTCTTTTATAGGTATTTCCACGGCCTCTGCTTAGAGGAGTTGGCCAGTATAATTCCTTCTCTGGCAGCTCCCAACAGAGCAACACGTAGTGCAACTTTTATGCATCTTTTTTCGGCTAGAGAGGCCCCGAACTTCCCGCTTTCTTCGTTCCTTCATCCCTAGAGTGTCAAGACTATGGAACCTGCTACCTGCAGAATTTAAGTCTCTTGTGAATAAACTTCCTCTTACCACACTTCAGACACCCACGGTGCGTTAATACTAGGCTTCAGCCTTCGCGGACTGTTCCAAGATAAAAAAATAATTAAAAACCCCAAACTTCTTTACTTGCTCATAAAATTTTATAAACGTCGTAATATAGATGGGTATTATTAAAGAAAATTTTATGTAGTAGGTACCATTGAAAGGTACGCCATCGTCGTTATGGCGCTTTAATTTTTAATTTCAATAATTGAATTACATTTATATTTTTGAAATATAAATTTTGTTCGTCGGAATAAAAGCAGTTTTTCGTTTTCACCTCAGTTCTACGCCACTGTCCGGCATAAAATCCAACATGGCCGAAATTGGCCCTTCTTGACGTCACAGAAGAGTTTTTCAATATGGCGGATGTCATAACCCCTTTAAGATTAATAAACTCTGGTGGATACATTTTTTGGTCGTAATTTTAAATACTGCCTCACTAACTCAATAGGGTTTACCGTAAATCCTTCGTTTAAAATGGTAAAGCATCTTGATTTATCGGTTTTTGTTTCAGGGATTTGAATAAAATGGTATTGTCCTTTGTCCTCGATGTTTTCTATCAGCAACTTTGTCAATTCGTCGCATCGAAAGGCACCAGAAACGCCTAGTATCAAGACCACCTGAAATCGAAAAATTATAAAAATATATTATATAGAAAACCTTGATTACAAGAAACGTAAAAAAATATGAAAATGTTCCAGGACCATAAAAAGATTAAAGCGTAAAAAGGCAACTATAATGGAAAACAAAATGCCTACCTTGGCTAAGAGATAATATTCATTAGAAGCTTCTTGCAAAAATTGCTCGATATCAGCTCTTCCTAAAACTTTCGCCTTCGTAGACGTATAATTTCTGGATTTTGATTTAGGGAACGCTACAATTTTTCCATATCTGGAGATATCGATGTTCTTATATATCTTAAGGGTTGTTTTTACCATGGAATATTTCATCCATAATGACGAAGGGGCAAGTTTTATATATATATATATATATATATATATATATATATATATATATATATATATATATATATATATATATATATATATATATATATGTTATATATATATATATATATATATATATATATATATATATATATATATATATATATATATATACAAAGATTCTAAATTCTTGGGGATTCGGTCTAGGGCTTAAGTAAAACTCTTTTTTTACTAAACGCCGAGCTTTCGGAAATTTTTTTTTTCCTTTTTCAAGGCTACAATATAAGGAAAAAATTTTTAAAAATCAAAAATTCAATATTAAAACTTATTGTTTAAAAAAGATAAAAAAATATATACAAAATATAACATAACTAGCTTTAATAAGTCTATAAGAAAAATAATCAATTTATTTTTTACATTTTAGTCTTTATAATTTTGAATTTAAATTTTTTTCTTTAAGACCTTGTTTTTCTTGAAACATACTGTTAAGAATACATATCGAAAAAATAAGTAGTGGAATAGACAAAATTTTGTAGGTTTTTTCTTTTTTTTTTTTTTTGTCGAAAAAATATGTATAAAGTGTGCATGTTGGAAATTTTACAGAAAATTCTTTTAAAATTATTTAGGATTTTTTTCTTTCTTTATATTTTATTATACAATAATTTAAAAGAATTTTCTGTAAAATTTCCAACATCACACTTTATACATATTTTTTCGACAAAATAACAAAAAAAAGAAAAAATACAAAGGAATTTTGTCCTGATAACCATACTGTATTTTTAATGTATTAACTTAACAGTATGTTTCAAGATGTTCTAAAAACCCAGAGTATAAATGTTAAAAAATTTAAATTCAAAAATTATGAGCCAAAAAAACAATAAATTGATTATGTTTCTTTTGATCATTAAGAAAACTCACTTTACGAAGTTTTATTGTTATATTTTGCTATATATATTTTTTTTTTTATCGTTTTAAAACAATAAGTTGATTTTAGATTAATTTTTTGATTGTAAAAAAATCAGCTTCTTCTCGAATTTCTTTATAAACTTGACAGTTTTCCATTTTAGGACCTTTTCAGTTCTTGACAAACATCTTTTTTAAATAAACAATCACCTTAGTTACAAAACCGCAACCTTCTTCGAAAAATTGCATTGTTGCAAGAAAAATCCACGTGTTATTTACTATGTCACATAATCTGACAAATTAGAAATATAGTACGGGAATTTTTTTATTTCAAGGATCTTTTCTATGTATCTTACTTTAACTTTATATTATAATAATATGACAGTTTTGGATAAAAAATTGTATGGAACACGTATGTTATTACATATAAGTCACTTGAGAAAATTAACCCTAAACTTTTCTTGCTTGACTTATACAGGGTGGCCCACCACATTCGCCTCGGTTTTTCTAGGAGAAATGAAAAGAGTTGGCAAAAAACTTTTAGCACAGTCATATGTTGGTCTGTGGGGAGCATATTCTAAAATTATTTTAAAATATACAGGGTGACTCAAAAAAGAAGTAAATATCAAAGTTATATTTTTTCTTATGGAACACCCCATGTTTTTTTATATTTTTAGATAATATCGACCAAATAAAGGTAAAACTGAACGTTTTTGAGAAATTTAGAGAAATTTAAAAATACAGACCATAATTTAAAAATTGTTTACACCCTGTAACATATAAGGAGCTGCTCGTAATTAAATTTACTGCTTAGCTTAAGGGTTTAAGTTAACTATTACATAAAAGTTTTACCTCAATATTATACAGAGTGGTGAAAAAAATTTCCTTAAAATTTGGACACACATTTTATGTATTTAGTGGCCTATTTTGACGCAGCAGCTTCCCTTTAAAACTATATTAGGGTTTCCTATACCTATCTCTTCTTGCTTTTAATGCAAAAAGACGTCTTTATATTTGACTTATGAATAATTTCTTTATCTTAAAAATGGAACACCCTGTACAGTATAGGATGACGCCTGTTAGAATATATACCTTTGGGCATACACTTTTAATGCGAATAAACAAATTCCTTGACACTCACCGATTACCAAAATCATTTCATCTTCCTTATTTTAACTAATTAAAATGTAACAATTATTCGAAACGATTATAATTTTAAACTAGCTTAATCAATGGTAATCGTTTGATTGGCAAGTGTCACGCAA
>JAHBCN010007493.1:43280-70484 GCA_019359885.1 Listronotus oregonensis | reverse complement strand
CAAGATTATTTGGGGTCTTGTGAAAGTATATTTCAATTGATCTCCTTGTTTTCCTAATGGGGGGTATTCGGTTTTTACCTTGGATTTGGAAGACAAAACCATACAACTTTCAGGCATTTTGTTACGATTTTTTGAATGAACAATAAACACAAAATTATAGTCAAATTAAATAAACCAATAATTACAATAAAATTGCAAAAGGGAAAAAAACAATCAAAATTAATACGGCGCAACAACAAAATATGTTATTCGCCTGGAAAGGTTGATAAGATAACGACACACCGCGGCTATGGTTTAAAACACCGTACCGCCGCACACAAAAGGGGATCCGGCTCTGTCAAAAGATAATGTGTTGCCACCTAAAAACTGTGCCCCCCCATGACAGTTATTTTCATGGGGGCCGGACATTTTTTGATCAATACCCATATATTGGCTTCCATTAACCTTTAAATTCCTTGTATTAAAGCCACACAGTGTTTGTTTATTTTAATTTTGGTTTTTTATTAGTTTTTATGGTGGATAATAAAATATTATTTTATGCTGTCCTTATTTTGTTTTTGAATTAGTGCATACATCTTTGACTTTTTTCCTTTTCATGCTATAGTTATACACGGATTTAACCAATTATTAAGTAATAATTTTAGTGATATAATGTTTTGATTTAGAGTAAAATTCGATAAAATAGTTAAACTTACAAATTTCCACTTTCACAAGTTTCAAGCAGAGAGTCCAAAGTTGCATTATACCTTTCCCTTTCTTTCCAGCGAGGTCTGTTTTAAATACTCCTCACCGTTAGCTTCGTTTCGAAAACCACTCAAATCACAAGGATATGGTTGAACGTTAGCCCAGTTACGCGCTGCCGTTAACGTCGAATCCGGATAACAAGTTTGATGGCATGGGGGGGGAAAAAATTTATGAACCGTATCTGTAAGAGCTGTTATCAAGTTAACAATAGAGGGTTTTTTCAGAAGGCATCGATTTCACTATAAGAGGCCAAATTTCCTTTATAAAGTTCCAGTCAGTCTGGCAACGATAGGGGCAGCTTTCGGGCCCAACAATATGGATAAGCACCCTTTGAACATTTCGTGGTTTTCCTCCGAGTTCATTTTTAAAATCTCTTTAATTCGGCTTGTGAGTAGTGTAAAAGAGTATGGAAAGTATTGAATCATTCCAAATAGTTTCGTTTGTGCAGCAATTCGTACCTAAAAAAGAAAAGTTACATTATCTATAAATAGGCCTATATTATGCACAATTTGATTGTTAATATCTCTTTTCACAGACGATAAAAAAATTCGTTTTTTTTTCAAATAGATAAAAGACACTTTTATTAACTCTATATTTCAATTTAATTTAATTCTAAAGAAAAAGCCGTTTTATAAGTGAACTACCTTAAGAATCGTTTACTGTTGTTTTCTTTTACGTGAAAATTAAATAAATATCTCTTCGTGTCAGTAAAAATCACATTTAAACTAGTAACTAAAATATTAGGTAAATAAGAAAATATTACTTCACTATATCTGGATACACTTAGTTCCAAAAGATCTTCCAAAATTTGCTTGTGAGTTTGAGTAAAAGAACAATTTCTGCATTCGATTCGAAATTCCTGTTGTAGCATGACTCTATCAATATGCAAATGTCTTAAGTGTTGTTTCTTTTGGTGTAAGCGGTCTTCTAAAATCTTTTTGGCCATATGAAAAGTTTTCCAGCGGACCTCAAAGTCTTGATTTCTAGTTTTATTAAAAAGAATAATGTTGTAAATCTAAAAAAAAGGTTTATGAATAAATAAATAGTCAGGACAATAGAGTAACAAACAAAAACATTTTTTTAAGTAAATATGAGACTGATAAAAAAGCGAAAGTATATATATCTACTAACTCTGAGAAAAAAATTCTAGCTTTAAAAACCTACAAGATTAAGATGAGAGGAACGTTATTTTTTCCACACCAAGCTATATCTTTATAATCAATCCACCAAAAATTTAAAAACAAGTAGTTTTAAAATTATTTTAGGTAGCCCCTTTCAAAGATACAGAAGTCCATATATTTTTTTTGGGGAAGCCCAACTTATCCACATTAAAACAATATATCCCAATCTTAACTCTCAACATATTTATGTTTACATTATAAAGACCTCAACACTGTATAGGGTCATCCAATAAGGATGTAAAATAACCATCTCGTGAATTTTTTCTCAAAAATCTAAAATACACATAAGAGTATATTTTTAATTAAAACATTTTGTCTATATGCAAAGTTGCCACCAAGTTTTCTATTTCAAATTTTCCTATTTGTAACAAACAATAACATTTTTTTTAAGTAAATGTGAGACTGATAAAAAAGCGAGAGTATACCTACTAACCCTGAGAAAAAACAAATTCTAGCTTTAAAAAGTACAAAATTAAGGGCAGGGAAATATTATTTTTTGCACACTAAGCTATATTTTTATAAATAATCCACTAAAAATTTAAAAACAAGTAGTTTTTGAATTATTTTAAGTAGCCCTTTTAAATGACACCGAATTTTTTTTTGAGGATTCGAACTTATCCACATTAAAAACAATATATCCTAATCTTAATTCTCAACATATTTATGTTTACATTATAGAGACCTCAACACTGTACAGGATCATGCGATAAGGATTTGACATAATTTAAAAAAAATCTTATGCATTTTTTCTATAGAATCTGAAATCTACATAATAGCATAATTTGAATTAAAACTAATGAGATAAACACCGTAAATTTACCTATTGTTGCCACCAAGTTTTGTATTTCAAATTGCCTGCCAAATCCAGGATTTTTCTGACCAAAAATGTAATATTTCATGGCACAAAAAATGTTTTAATAGCTTTTTTGCATATTTAAAAAAATAAACTTTTGAAAACAAGCTTTTATTCCCAGTACTCTTAACGATTGCTCATAAAAGGATGGAGGTCCGTACAAGTATACACCACTGTGACCAAAGGAAGTTTTATGGAAGCCCAATGCTATGGCCTATTCGATCAAAAAATGTCTGGCCCACTGTGAAAATAACTGTCATTAAGGTACCCTAATGATACTGCGCACTAACAAAGTCCTACGAAATTTTGTAGAAAAATCGGTGTGTAGGTAGGCAACACATTATACTTAGGATCAGAGCCGGAGTCTTCCGTTTTCGTGTGCGACGGCGCGCTGTGTGGTCGTCTCATCAACCCTTCCACGCGAAATTACATATTACAAGTTTCGTTGTTGTTTGCGCCGTATTAATTTTAATTGTTCTGCCTTGTGTGATTCTATTTTGTGGTTGCAGAAGTTTTTTGAATTAATAAAAACCTGATTTTAGTGATTAGTTTTTATTAAATTGTGACTATAATTTTTTGTTTAATGTTTTTTACTTATAATATCGTAACAAATTGCCTGAAGGTTATATGGTTTTGTCTTGCAAATCCAAAGGTATTATGCCCGGCATTTTTAATTTTAGGTAAGTATTTATTAAATTAAAATTTTTTAAAATTTGTACCTTTCGTACCAAGATTTAAAAAAATAAAAATACTTATGTAAAAAATTCCATACTTCTCGTTAAACTTGTTTATGTTACTTGCATGAGGTGACACTATTTTATTGATCTTTTATACACATTATAAATTTATAATATATTGTATGACCCTAAAACACAAATAATCAGTCTAAATTATGGCAATTTTTTACTTTTCTTGACCCTCACCAAATTCGATAATTTTTTTGCACACTGAAGTTTTTTTCAACAACGTTATATTTTCCAGACATCGATGTTTAAATATGATAAATAAATTAAACTCATTTCCATTATTTTACCCTTGTTTTATCATAAAATTGGTGATAAGTACAGGAAACTATCATACAATGTTTCGACATTTATAAAAAAAATCATGTTTTCATTTATTTTATCAAGGTTTTTGGTAAAAATACAAAACTCCCAAAAATATCGCCCATTTAAAAAAAAGGCTATAAACTGGCGCCATCTATTTTTCCATATTAAATCAGATGATATAAAATTAAATATTACACAACAATTTTAAATATTCTATAAAAGTTTCATTTAATAACCAACGATGTTGTGCAAAAAATTAAAAAAAAAACAGTAAAAGTGTAGTTAGTTTGAATTTGACATTCAACTTTATACATGGTAACAAAGAATTGTGGAAGTCCGGACCTGACCGTATATTCATTGCGCAAACTCTGCAGGGTATTTTCCCCTATACCCGCCTGCCTCTTTTGCCCTGCACGCGTGGACGATATTGTTCTACCGCACTGGCCTTCCATAAACCCTCAAACTTCCTTGCTGTGACCCTGTACCATATTTCAAATTCCTACTTCACGTTAGAACAGCCTTATACTCCAATCATATTTACAGGTTTAATTTCAACTTACACTTATTATATGCTGTATACTTTGTGTGTCTCCTTCGTCGATTTCTAATAGTTTATTTTGAACTCTATGCAAAGTATCAACAATAACTTTACGAACATTAGAACCATCTGGCATGTTGACTTCACCATTCTCAATAACGATAAGGTTAAACGCCCAAGAGTCTAAAACTGAATCCACCCTAAAAGTATAAAAAAGTAAAAACTGTGAATTCTTACCAATATATATTTAAAGTAGTAATAAACGCTAGACTTTTAAAGACTATTGGCTTTTTGTGTTTTGGCATTTCATGTATTTATTGTTACCTTTGTCTATTTTTTATTTAAGGTAGTTCACTCGCGATAGTCGTACACAAAATAATCTCCTTATAGTAAGTAAAAGCCCGGCCCATTCACAATTCAAACCACCAATCTTCGATGGACATCTTTTATCTTCGTCTCTTCCATGCCATTCGCGCCGAACTCGCCCATCTCTCTCAAACAAAAATTGATTGTTGAACGGGCCGAGACTTGTACCGGGACGGATCATTTCATTTTTTCCTATTTTAGTTTAATTCGTGATGGAGTATTTTGAATGGATCCCAAATTTAGCGCTGTTCCAAATAAGATCAAATACGCTTTACCAAAAATTACCCACCGCTGTGTTCGCACGTCGTTGTCGTGGTTGGGTCCAGTAGAATCTTTTGGAACATGCGCTAGAGTTGCTGGTTATCGGCAACTCTTGTTGCTAGCGTATGGAACGGGATCCGAAGCTAAGACGAACACAAGGCTTAACTCAAGGTGTTAGCATACCGTGCTGATAAGTGAATGACATCCTGTGCCTTAAACAGGTGTCTCCAACGGTGCCTCTGAGATACAGGGCGACCTCTCAGAGTATCCAGCCTTCTGCGGTAATGCGGGGCTCTGCCGTGGTGGACTGTTACTTCCCAGCTCCAAACAGAAAGCGGACAGAACCGCTTTCATAGGAAAAAAGTGACAAAGATGCCCTGACTGAAACGGATAAATCCGTTTCAAGAGGTGCCACCCAAGGTCACTAACAGACAAATGTGCGCCGACCGAAACGGGTGAATCCGTTTCGAAAGGTGCCCCTGAAGTCACAGGCGCCTGTTTCACGGGAAGGGCTAATCCATCCCCAGGTGTTTAGGAAGGGATCCCTGAATCAAAACAGAAGGCGGACTGAACCGCTTTTATAGGGAAAAGGGTTTGCTGGCTTTGAACAGATAGCGGAGATACGGCCTCAGAAGGAACATCTGGTTCCTGTAACAAGAACCTGGTAGCTACCCACGTCACCAGACCGGAAGAGGAGGGCATGACGGATCTGGTCGTCTGCTCGTTATACTTTCCAGAAGAGAAGGCAGGGACACCAGAACACATATTGTGCTCGTGTCCGGTAGAGACATGAGTAAGAGAAAATGTAAAAACTCTCTCCCAATCTGATATCGGATTCATTGGAAGTCTGATCCTATTGGGAGAAATATAAAAAGGTGTGGGCCACAATAGACCGAGTGGTCGCAGTGGAGGGCGTAAAAAGTCTCTAAACCTAACCTAACCCAACCTAACCAAAAGTTACAGGTTCTCAATGCTTGAAAATATTATTTTTGTAGGAAACTGGACTCACAAGACATGAGGTCTGTTAGTAATTTAGTTATATTTTACACTATTTTTACACTTTTTGGACCCATCTAGTCCTAGTCCATAAGGGTGATTACATAAAAAACGAATAAACTAGTGTACACTATTTCTTAATAACAGGCCAGGTAAACTTTTAAATATCAATATCTTTTTGATAAAACGGTAAAAAATTCAGTTATTTTTTTAATTTTCTATTACTTTGAGTTATATTGCATAACTTTTGAAAAAATATCGTAAGAACCGTTTTCGAGATATTCCGAAATAAATGCATGGCTTTCATACATGACAGATATCGACAATCTTAATTATGCACAATTTGATTGTTAGTATCTCGCTTCACATACGATAAAAACTACTTTTACTAACCGTATATTTCATTTCCATTTAATTCTTAAGAAAAGTCTTTTTTTCGAGTGATCTACCTTAAATCGCTAGTTTCTCATATGAATTCATTTAGGTATGTTGTTACTAAAAATGACTATAAAATCCTTTTTATTAAAATATATTAAAATTTTTTTTAGATACTTTTAAAACCAAACTAATAAATAAGGTATCCCAATAAAAAAAATGTTTATTTTATGTTGTATCTCCGTTGTTTTAATTCAAATATTTTTTTTAGATATTCTTCAGGATTCTTCTGGGAAAAATATATTAATATGAGAAAAATCAGAAATGTAGCCCTTGTTCGATGACCCTGTATTTATTAAATTAACTTTAGATAAAATGGCATATAAAAATTAATATACACCTTTAAAATAAGTTTCCAAACCAAACTTCTTTAGAAATACATTTTATTGTAAAACTAACTAACTCAGAAGACAACATAGAATTTTTAAAAATACTTACAGCTCATACGTCGGTTCCTCCCATATTGGCAATAAAAGATGACAAGATAAAATGGAAATTATAATTTTCAAAGTACATTTTAATTCCCGCCTCGTCAGTTTAATACTTCCTATAGCAAATTTATTCAACGTATCCAATTCAGGAAGTAAATACTTGTTAATTAAATTCTGAACCACACCTATTTCCCGTTCTTTCGGAACGTACCAGGTTATCTTTAAGTCCGTTATATTTTGGGGTTTGGCCCATTCTCTGGAAAGAAAGTATATCTGATTATATAGTGGCAAAAAATAGGTCTAGATTACTATATTGGTTATAAGATTAATCATTCCCTAAAAGGCCATAGTGGGCTCTTTGCATAAAATATTGTTCCGTAACACCCCATATAAAAACAGGGATCCTGGTTTTACATCTTTTTATTGGAAATCAAGTTAACCAACGTTTCTATGGTAACAACAATTCAACTTAACGTAATGATAACTATCTAACCTATAACTGTCTTTCAACTTCTGCTGCTTGAAAGTCAGAAATATACTGGCCCGTGCTGACTTCCTTGGCGCTTTTTATAGCAATGTAGAAAAGAATGGAAAAGTCTAGAATTATCTGGAAGAATTCTTTTACTACAGGATGTAAGAAAAGTCTTAAATAAATGTCTCCAGCGCCCTCATCAGAATAATCCGCAATGTTCGTCGAAAAAGGAAAAAACTAAGGTAATTTATTGCAAATAAATTATTAACCTAAATAAAATAAGTCTAACCTTCTACATTTCTATTAACTAAAGAGATATTTTTAAAGTCCGTAACATATAATATAATCAAAAAACACGTTAAATCCCCCTCCTGTGCTCTGCTTATTAAAGAACTATCCGCAAAATATCTCTTAGAAAAAAATAGTTTTGGCGTGATTACGATCTAAAATTCTGGCCTGCTAAGTTCCGGTATTAGTTTTTTTGCTCCGTTTCTTTATTTTATTTAGAAAATCCATCACGTTCCTTTATTCCGATTTAAGATAAATCGGGTTAATGTCAATTGAATATGCAATATAATAAATGTAAGGGTAACTACACCATCAAAATCCATCGCAATTTACACAAATAAAAATAATAAAGGGCCTGGGCACATAAGGAGGGGGGGGGTAAATGGGCCTTCCCACTTTTTGAAATCTCAATCAGCTAGGCTTGTTGAGAATAAAAAGACGTGCTTTTTTTTGATTTACGTAGGTGCTTCAGAAACTGTTTTATTGAATAAGGATGTTTCGTTTTTTTTTAATATCTTAGCCGCATTAAATTTTTGTAGTTTTGCTTGTGCCAAATTAAAGGTCTTCGAAGCACAGATGAGGCAAAATTTTTTAAAAAAAATTTTGGCGGGAAATTCTAGGCTTTAATTTTATTTTTGGATTAAAAAAACTTAAGTTAAATTGGTTAAAACGATTTTTTTTTAAATTTGCCTTTAGTTTTTAAAATATTACTGTGTAATTATTGTGTAAATTTACACAATAATTATTTATGTTTTACACGTTTAATAAATGTAACTAAAATTTTTTAAATAAAAATACTAAACATGTTCTATATTTTTACCAAGGAAATTGAGAAAAATGTACGGAAAGCCTATTTACCTATAGCAACCTAGATAGACTAAAATTTATTTTATATATAAAAAAATATACAGGATTGGCAAGGCAATGGCTTGGGAGCCAATTTTAATGTAATAGAGTGGGATACATATGGTATGACCCCAGATTAAAAAAAGAACGACAACAATTTTTCCTATCTCACTTCCAATACAACGACGGTCGACGGCGCCTACGATTCGTTAGGATATTGTCGACAGTGTTGTCATTTCGTAAAAAAAATTCAAACAATTCAACAGCCTTTTAATTACTGTTGTATTAAATACCACAGTGATTAACATGACCGCATAAAAACGCTTGTAGGCGACGGAGATTCCCCGTTCGTTTCGTTCGATATGCCATTGTTATCATTCACGACAGGAACGGAGTAAACTATTTTATTAACAAATGCTTCCTTATTCGTAAGATCGTGAAATCGGAACCAAATTCGTGTAATCTTACGAATAATCGTGAGATCTGGCATCACTGACTTCGTTTTTTCGATCCCCGGTAGGGAAAGGGGAAAGGGAATCGGAAACTCCACGTTTTCTGTCTTCTTTATTTCGCTTAAGTCTTTGGCCTATTAAACTGACATCTCCTTTTATAGCACTAAAAATCTCTGCATCTAAGAAATTGGTTTGCCAGACGTGTATTCAATTACCTTTAAAAGCATTTACTAATGCCATTATTAAGAGGGTAATTTTACCTTTAAAAGCATTTACTAATGCCATTATTAAGAGGGTAATTTTACCTTTAAAAGCATTTACTAATGCCATTATTAGGAGGGTAATTTTCAAATGTTTTTTTTTGAGAGGCTACATGTTTCGTTTTTACAAAATTTCTGTATATTTTATTTACACTACAAAAATATTTACTATATTTGCATTACACTCTCCAATAGCTGGAATACAAACTTACCTATATATACCCTACAGGTAACTAACCTTACTGATAAGAAGTCCTCAATTGGACTGGCATAGTCAATAGTGGAGCTTCTATTTTCGGTAGGTCTCACATTTGTTAAAGAAGCAAGTATCAGTTCCAACATACGAGCAGCCAACTGGTTGGCTTCCAGACAAGTCATATGTAATGTCCGGTCTAGAATGTCAGTTAACCTGTCCATGTATGGTATCAGCTCTTCTCTACCATCTACAATCTTAAAATAAAATTTTACATCATATGGAATGAACTAAAATTGAATTTTAACTACACAGTATAACGAAAAAAGTGTAAAAGAGAAAGTCAGTGGGTACACCTGTGTTGCTATATACCAAGAAAACATTACATACCTCTGATAATATTAATAAATTGAACAAAAGCTTAGCATCTACATGTTCTTCTTGGGTAATATTAGGATTTTCATTTAAAGCTTCTTCTATTGTGTCAAAAAGGTAAGGCAAAAACACTTTCAACGTTTCAGCAGGATTAACTAATGTAAAACAATGCGCAGCTGCAGCTACCATTTTTCCTGCAACTTGCACCTCTAGGATCCTTTGAGTTACAAAATTGTAAAACTTTCTTAAGGCACTCTAGAAATAAAAAATCATATATTCCATAATCATCTATAGTTTCAGACTTTAAAGATAATCTTTAAAAGTATAATATATTTGAAAACATCAGGCCATTCTGTATTCAAAAAAATTATTTTAAAAAACTATATTAATTTTCAAAAATCTTACAGAAAAAATTGCCGGTGAGCACTGATTCAAAACCACACTGACAACAGACCCCACCGCAGTTTCCGCAAGAGATTCAGACCTATTCTTCGAATTATTATTGCTAGTCATCTGTTCCAATCTTACAAAATCTAAAGAGCTAGAATCGACCCATATGATGAGTCTGTCAAAAAATTGCAAGATAAAGTCCTCAAAGCCCGCCGTTGCCTCGCATATCATATGTTCTTCTTCTGTCAAATCATTATAATAGTTATATGCCTTCGATGAGTCAATCAGAGGTATCATATTGACAAAATGAACTATAAAATTAAATGTCACATATGACTTGCGAATGTCGTTTGGGTCAATACCGGGAAGAAGCGCCATCAGGAGAGGTATCACATGCGTTGGTCCTTCGGGGTAATTGTTGTCAGTTCCTTGAACCATATGTCTAAAATATAGCAATTATAAAAAATTATAAATGTTTAAATTGACCATAAAAATATGCTCAACCTTACAATAGAAAAAAACAAGTTAAGTTAATCAAACTAACCATGCTATTATTACTTTCAATAAAGTATTTTTTAAAAAACTTTCCTCCTTTTATAAAAAATCATGTTAGCATTGTACCTTCTACTTACCTCCCAACAGCAATAACCGCCATCATGGAAGACGTCAGTTTATGGGGCTCCGTTAAACTATCCATTGAGGCATAGAGCTTGTCCAGAATCCAAGGGATAATTAAATTTGGTCTAAGTGAAGCCAAATAGGACAAGGCCAGAGTTACATCTTGGGATCCTAATCTTGAAAACATCGCAGGTTCCACGCACGGTTTCAATATCGTTACAAATCGGTCGATGTCTTCATCCTTAAGTTTATAGTGGTCAGGTACATTAAAATCCCAGGAATTGTTCTTGTAACGCTCGCTATGCACTCTTTGTACAAAAAAGTAGGCAAGCTTTCTGAGAAGTTCTCGCAGCTTTATTGTCCACCTAAACAAAAAAATATAATAGTCCAGTCACTAAGCGTTTAACGCTCCGAATTTTTTATTGGCAGACAGCGGAGTGTGTGGTGGGGACAGCTGAATCGATTGCAGCGCTCGCTGTGGTCAAATTTTTGTTAAATCATGCTTGATTTAAAAGTAAACAATTAGATAAAAATATTAAAAATGGTGCAAATTTTATGCATTTTCAACTGCCAGTTAGAAATTAGAAAAAAAATTGGATAAATGCACGCAGACTAAAGGTGTTAAATTCAAATTTTTCGCTTAGCTGAACGACTCTCAAATTTGATGTAACAAGAAGAAAAACTTACTCGTTTCTTGCCGTGTAACGTTTGTTCCTGTTTTTTCAAAAGTTTCTTAATAATTTGCGAGTTTTAAAAAGAAAGGTTTTTTATAGACTAAGTAATCAAAGAGTGTCTGCAGAACTAACTTTAGTGTCAGGTGTGGTATAAAGCCCTGAAGTAAGTAAAGTATATATTAGTGTTAAGTATATTGGAAAAGCCCTAGACTCGTAAGTTTGTCAGGTGATTTTTTACTTATCGAGCCAATTGCCGATTTTTGTCGGAGCCATAACCTCAAAATTGCATAAACATTCCTAAAATTCCGCCGATTCAGCTAGGAGATTTAACCAAAAGTTATTCTGACATGTGTAATGTTATCCAACAGTCATTTACAGTGCTGTATTAAATTTTTATATATATATATATATATATATATATATATATATATATATATATATATATATATATATATATATATATATATATATATATATATATATATATATATATATATTTATTTATCTACGAAAAATAAATTAATTTTATAAATAATCTTACACGTTTCCCACGGCTTTCAAGCATGCTTTTACGCAGCCGTCAGATGTCGTTTTCATCGCTCTCCGTGCCAAACACTTCGCCGATCGACTTGAAATTTTGACAGTAGTTGTAAAATGACACAAATAACCAAAAGTATATAGCGCCAACATGCGCTTTCATCTCGGGAATGAATATTCAAAATAATACCGGAAATCAATAGATAAGCTAATTTTAAACAAAAAATAAAGTATAAAGTTTTTTTTATAACTCAATACTTTTTGAGTTGTTTGTGATTAAAAATGTCAATGAAAAATGTTTTTTTTTTTTTTGAATAACTAAAAAACCTTTAATAGAAACGCAGTTATGGCCAAAAAACAAAATATACATTTAATTTGGGACATTCTTGGTTTTTCCTATATTATGTTATGTTTACAGGAGGTGGAATAATGTCACGCAGGAAGTCTTTTAAGCTGTAAAAACACCTATAGTCTAATTTAAATAAAAAGTTGTAGCGTTTTAGAGATAGTAATGGTAGTAGCACCTGAAATGAAAACCCTGTATGAAAGCTTTGGTTTTAGGTAAAGTATAAATTTAAATTTACCGGCCAACATTTGCAGGATGAAAGTAGGATTCCAGAGTCTGCATAAGCTTCTCCAAGTGAAAAAAGGTTGAATTTTTGTCACCATTTATGCTACAAACAACCCAAATCGCCATTGCAGAAATATCAATCCTGTGCTGCTTCCCCAGTTGTCTTTGTTTAAAGTTAACAGGTAACTGAAGAGACCTTTGAAATCTTGCAAACATTTTGTCTACATATGGACTCCAGTCTATGTAACCCATTTGGAATCGAGCTAATCCACTTAATATCCACATCATATTCTAAAATTTATTGTTTACTTGAGTTTACAATCTACAACATATTTTTAAAAGAACATATTTTAACGACTGACTGACAATAGCGCTGGGTAGTTAAGAGTTTAATCCTTTAACTTAAAGAATATACTCACCCTACCTACAGAGCCCCAATAACCTTTAAAAAATGGTTATCAAACAAATGGCGATACGAGAAAAATATATCTTGCAAATTGAAGCACCACTTATTTATTAAAAAAATAAAGCACCCATATGCCTTAGCAGCTATGCAAACAAATGCTAGAATTAATTCAATGATTTTTAAATTTAAACAATATAAACAGCTTCTGCTAAGCTTCTTGTCAAGTAGCATTAAGAAAACTAACCAGAACTAATCACAAAAAATGTTAATTACTTACATTTTCCCATGCGCCGGCATTGTGGCAAACCTCCCAAAGATTTAAAAACTCGTCAAACCATAGTTTGTAACTAATTTCTGCCTCTTCAGGTTTTACTGCATTGGGTAAAAAGAGCTCTAAGTACTGAATAGCACTTGATATTTCTGAACTATTAAAGGGGCACAGTTTTGGTCTAAATTCGTCCAGTATTTCTTGAGTGGCTGATGCAGGGAAGTATCTAAAATTTTAAAAGCCATTAAAGTAATGTATCAACAATTTAGACCGCATTTTTATCATCTTTTCTATATTTTATGCTGATGCATATGAATAGGTTTATATTATTTGGGTGTAATAATTATTTTATAATTATTACATCAAAAAACACCATATTAAGTGGTAATTTCAGAAAAAGTGTTTTTTTTATATATTTCAAACTTATACAGATGGATTAAAGAATGTTCTTAAAGAATCAAATTGAAATGGCAGCAAGCTACATATATAATTCATTAATTTATTTATTCTGAAATTATTAGCTATAAACAGTTTTTTTTTTAATTTTTCAAAAAACAAGTGTAATGATCGTTTTTTTGGGAAAAACAACAAAGTGCCACAGTTTGGTAAAAGGGTTTCCTTAAACACAACATGATCAACTTGTGTCCACAAGATGCCAGTGCATATATTTTGTAACTCTACCAGTTTATTTTCACTGTAAAATATAGCAATGGATCCAGCTAACCAAAACGTACATGGCCCAACAATGGAGTTTCATCATTTTCCCGCCGCCCCTTTATATACAAATTACTTTAAATAGTTATTAACCACATAACAACAAAACTATAAAAGGATACTTAGTTTAGTTTAAAACTCTGTAAATTACTGATTTTTCTACATCTTGGGAAAACAATTGTATCCTGTATTTAAGCAGCAAGTGTGATACATGATTGTTTTCAGGATTTAAAAACCTATGCAACAAATTCCCAAGAAAAAATGCAAAACTCTTTTTCTCACTATATAACTAACTCTCTTCTCTTAATAATTTGCAAGATAATGAAAAAAATCAATTTCGAGATTTTAAAATACTTGAAAACACACTCATCCATGATAAACAGCATGGATTCCTTCCTAAAGATCCTCTTTTATCACTTTAACATAACTGAAACAAGTCTCTTGATATTTTTGACCAATCTTAGATCCTTGATACTTTCCTTTCCAATAGACATATATGTATATAGTCCAATAAATGAAGGGACAAAGCTGTAAATAAATATGTACAGTTTTTCTTGTGGCGCAATTTTAGCTGGGATGCTTTCAGCGAAAAACTTTATCAACATTAACAGGTGGGAAAGGGCTGAATATGGCTAAAAATGGCCCCTCAAGGCCCGACAAATGGGATTCTCGCTAAGATCTGTCAAATTTATGCGAATTGGAAAATTTTTGTCAAGACAAAAAATGAAGATTGCTATGAAATCTACAAAAATGGTCCCTATAATTTTTTTCAAAAAATCGATAGTTTTCGACATAACGGCACCCAAAAGTCCCCTCATTTTAGCTGCCGCTCTACCGCTAGAACGCCACTATCTTTATGGATTCACTTATAAGCGGGCGGACGAATTGTTCCATTACTCGTAAAAAATGTACATAATGTACATTTTTTTAATCATTCAAAGTTCATCGGAATGTGAAAACCCGTACCTATCATTGCATATGAGTTTGGGTTCATTCTGATTTTTCTAGAATATTGAAAAAAGCGGTCAAAGTTTTTTTCACAATATTGTGTGAGTATCTCATTAATTTACTGATATTTTTTTAAAATATGGTTTGTTATTAACATTTCCTTTTTATAATGAGACCTTAGCAATTGTTCAATGATCCCAGCAAATTTTCTTCACAATCTTTCTCGCGTTTTGATTAAAAACTGTTTTGCCCATCTGCATTTTTTGGCCTACTACTACATCTATCCAGTGTGAAATGTTGGGTCATTCATTCCATGCCACTTCATCCAGGTCATGTCACCCATAACCTCAGATTTGGCTATAGTGGAGTAAAATTTGGAAGAAAAGTCGCTTAGTTATCGAGAAAAAAAAACCGGCGTAGAACCAAACCAGACTTAGTGGGATTCTTTAATAAGGTAATCGTGTACACGAAATCACTTTTTACGACATTTTTTAGTGGTCGAGAGTTTTTTTATTTCGAAAAACCCAAAAATCGGTTTTCAATAAAAAACGTATTTTAACTTCTCCACTGCTCTATCTTTAATAATATTCATGCTATCAAGTTAATTTTTTTTTTAGATTAAAGTAGACACAATAGCGCTTTAAACAACGTCCCACTTGAAGCTGATATTTTTTTGTTAAATTTTTAAAATAGTACGAAACTCAAAATTGTTATTTTTAGTAGCGTAATTTTAGGCAATCGAGAAAAAAGTTTATTATTGAAAATTTATACATACATGCTGCGTACAAATTGTAGCTAATGTTTAAAAAAGTTTTTAAAACAAAATTTTTAGATTCCTTTTATAGTATTGACTCAGTAATATTTTTTTAACGGCCAAAGTCATATTTTTGCGCGCTTAGGCTTAACGAGCCGGCCGACTACAAAGATCTTACGGTCCGGTGGAAGTATAGTAGGTAGTTAAAGTTGTATCAACAGGTTTAAACGCAGATCTAAGGGCTGCTTAAGTTGTTTAGAAAAGAAAAAATTTAAATATCCAAAACAGGTGGGTAGATTTTTAAACCCATACAAAAATATCAATCATTGTTATTAATTACCCACCTAATAAGTAGGTTTATTCAACTTTTTTTATTGGTTGCTGGTAAAGAAAACCACCCACGGGATTCGTTATTTTTTTGATTATACATTCAAAACTTCATTATTTTTTAAACATTTTTAGCAACAAAAAATTGCGGATGCTTTGTGTCTTTTAATTAAATTTGAGAAATATAGTACATACATTAAATATAAACTAGGGCTTCGTTAAAGGTCTTTTAAACAGGAATATATAATTATTTTTTTCCATATAAAGAGATGATACGAAGCTATTCTTTGACATGTCTGAATACTGCTTGAATAAGCAATGTTGCCAGACTTTTTGTAATAAGTTGGTATTATTAAAGGTTGTTTTTTTATATAAAAAACTAACCAGAACTAACAAACAACAACTTTCAAACTATGATCTAGTTCTGGTTAGTTCCGGTTAGGTTTTCCTCGTTAAATTGTAAATTTTTTATTATAAATGCGCCGTTCTGGTCGGTCATGATTAGTGCTGGTTAGTTAAAGCGGCTTTTTATTTTCCCTAATTATATTTGTAACTGGCTTGAAATTCAAATATTTTTGATTTATTGAAAATTATCCTTATGGTAACGGCAAAGTTTTTTATTATAAATTAATAATATTTCCGTTTAGCAACACTGTAAACGTCTTGAAGCGATGCATGAATTTATTACATGTAAATCGTAAATAGTTAAAATAAAATGTCAAATAATGACCAATTTTTAGAATTTTTATTGCGCTTTTCTTGGTGAAAACTACATCATCCGCATTTTTTTGCCTTAAATAATAATACTTAAAGAATATTTTACATTGCAAATTTAAAAATCGTCCAATTCCGTGGGTGATTTTTTTACAGACCCAAAAATGTAATATGTAAGTCGTTATTTAGGCGCTTCATTAGTAGCATTTTACGTAAATTTAATCCATTTCTGCCTTAAAATCTTTAATAATGATTTTGCAGGAACGAAATTTACACTCCTTGCAACATTTTAGTTCTTCTTCACAAAAGTACATGTTGGAAATTCAATTTTGGTTGACATAAAGCCATTGCACTACGTATTATGCAGCAGCTCTTAATAAAGTTTAAATTTTGGACATTTCTCTGGGAAGTAAAAGATCTATCTGAACATCACTACCAATACTGCAGAAAAGGTAGATATTGTCGAACTATTTTCGTGTAGGTTCGGAAACCGTTTTCCTATTTTTGTGCGATTTTATGTTTCTTTCAGAGATGTAGTGGCTGTAACATAATTTATGATATTTCTCATCAAACGCAAATAAATCTTTATAGCCACGTAATTTAGATATCATATTAATGTCGTTTCTATTCCTGGCAGCTTTATTACTTTTTTGATAGGTAGCTTTTCTACTACCTAAAAAGATTCAGTACTATGTAAAAAAATAAATACCCTAAACAGGATTTATAAGGATGAAATTGAAATTCGTATTTTGTTTCAGTACAAAATATAAACTAATATAAAGGTACCAACTATACTATGAAGGTACCTAATAATATTTAAATTACTTGTTTAAACAGATTTTTTTATATAACTTTTCTTCTTTTTATTTTTACTATTGCTGCAAAAAAAACACATTTTTCTAATATTAAAACTAGCGCATTTAAGTTTAGTGTCACAATAATTTGAAGGACCGGCGCAGCGCCACTGTCTGATTGCAAATTATGATAATAGTTTTGAGAATCTGTGTAAGTTTTACGACAGTCTTTATGATATTTTATTTTAATTTTGCCATTTAAAATATCATTTTTTGTCAGAATTTTTTTTTGATGGATTGTCCTTTTTTCAGCACTTAATAGTAATGATATCAACCCTTGTATTCTAGGTCAAGCTTTTCCAACCTTTTTGGCCCGGGACCAAAATTTAGTTATTATTGTTTTTTTTAATAAGTAAATTTTTTTCGCGGATCAAAATTGTCCGCGGACTAGTAAATTTCTCCCGGACCACTTTGCATGGTGTCGCCGACCAGCGGTTGAGAAAGCTGTCCTAGGTCTTTGTAAAACAGATTTGTATCCATCATACACAATTTTCTTACAAAAATTGCTTCATTGTTTTAAAATTTTAAATACATACAGCACACTCTAAATTTCGACAACCACCACTACTAATGTATTATTAGGCACGCTATCCGCATGCGGGGCCATTGGGTCCCGATAATACTTTTTTACGTCTGAAAAAATCGCTGTTGCCAAACGATACGCTCTAGGAAAAAATGTTTTTTTTCAAAAACTTTTGTTATTATTTGGCTATATTTTCTTCGCTGCATGTAGAAAATATTTTCAAAATAAAAAAGTTTATCGATTGGTAAAATTTCAATACCAATAATATTTATTTTTAGTTTATATGATTTTTAGAGGAATGAAAGTGCGAATTGTGCCCAAACTGTTTATAAGGTTAAAAGCGCTACAGTGTGGGCTTTAATTTGACACAAAAAATTTCGGTATCTTTGATAGTTTTAAAGTTATGGCGGTGGAAACAAAAAAAATCAATTTTTTTATAAGTTAAAAAAATCACTTTTTATTAATTTAAAAAGTTCGAGACCACAAAAAAATGTCGTAAAATACGATTTCATGTGCCCGGTAACATACTCAAAGAAACCTAACAGGTTTGATCTGGTTCTACGCCAAAAAAAAAAAACGACACGATAGACTTACGGAATCGCTCCGCCACTAATTTTTTTTTTATTTGTTTATTTGAGCATTCTAATAACATATACCAAGTTTTAAAAAATTATCTTTAATAGTTTTCCAGTTATGAATTTGTGAAATTTTGCAAAATATGGTTATAATAGCGTTTCGGAGGCTACCACTTTCGGCGACATTATTATGTTAAAAAATCCATAACTTCTACAATATTTAACATAAAGCGATAATTTTTTTACCAAAATGTTTAGAAAAATCAGGGGATTATAGAAAAAATATATTTAGTTAATTATTACTTCATATTTCTATGGAATGCTGTGCTAAATTTAAATTTTGAGTCCTTTTTTAATTTGCAAACAAAAAATATTTAAAAGCGATTATTGACCAAAGGCATAGCAGTAACCAAATTATTTTTTTTTAATTTATCCTAAAGATATAAACTGAAATAATCTGAAATAAAAAAATGGTTTTTTACCTGCTAATACTTTTAAAAAATCATAAAACTTACAATTTGGGTTATGGCGAATAAATCTTACAACGTCAATTATTTAAACTTGTTATCCAGTTTAAAACCTTTAATATTCCCTCTAATTGCAAATAATATCTTTTATTAATAATAATGCATTGTAAACACTAAATTATATGCACTGGCCTCAAGATATTTGATGTGTATATGTACATTTTTAACTGTTATGTAAGGCTGTACACCTAAGTAATATTAAAGCTGCAGCAAATGATATGCTATTTACAAAAAAAATGTATTTATTATTTACATAAGGGCTCATTGGCTTAGTACATTTTTAGGAATATCATTTAACAGTTGAGGAGTTTCCTTTATTTTTATACATGGGTGCGTATGTGCTTCAACATTTTCTTGCAACGCAAGTCTACTGATTGAATTTCCTTTTCAGGGAAATAATACATCCTCCCTGAGCCTTTAGTTGTAGGTGGATTGACACTTGAAATTATGTTGCATAGAGGTGTCCAACAGATGTCTTCTCTTGGAGGCCAGTAAAAAGATTTTGCTGGGGATGTAGAAATTTAACACGAACATCACACTTAATTTCATTTTTTCCATCACTAATCCAAAATAACAATTGTCATCATAAGTGCACACAATGTACTCATTTACACTTATATCTACCATTTTAGAGATGGTAATTCATTTACAAAATCAAATATTGTACTAAATTTCTCATCAAAGCTGATACGTTTAGTGGCAATTTGGTCTGTAGATTTTGAAATAAAATGGTGTAAACTGCGTGTTCCAGGCACAGTTTTTGCTTTTGAAAAACGTTTCTCAAGGCTTATTCTGGATTCTAATATTTTTTCTTTACTGATTAAAGAGAAACATATATTTTCAATTCTGGACTTACAAAAATCATAAAACTTATGGACATCGTCTATTGCAGTGCCAGGTGTCATTTGAAGACTGGCTTTTGCAACCAGACGTTTCACTGTTCCACCAATGCCGTCACATGGGGACTTTCCATGGCTCGTTGCAAAAAAATACCACGAAGCACTTAAATTGAAATCATTTTTATGGTGGCAAAGGTTGATAAAGTTTTTACAATTTTTGTGTTGTGCTGCGCAACCATCACTAAAGTAGAGCAAACTGTTTACTTTAGGGAATTTTTCCTTTATAAATTCAACAACAACTCGTTGAGTTTCATAAACAAAGGGTACATCATGTTCCAGGTCGTCAGATACAATACACAAACTTGATACTACTAGGTCATCTTTGTCTTCGTCTCGAGTATAAATAACAGCCGGGTGCAGAGAGCAGCTGTTGCGTGTCCAATGATAGCCTTGGGCTTCATTCTGTATTACATACGAATAGTTTTGGCGGGGACTTGTTCCTCTTCTGGTGGAGGGGGTTTCATGTTAAGACATGAGAGCAGTATTCATGCAGGATAAAACCTAAACATTTATATCCAGTATGGACTGGGAGAGAGAGATAGGGAGAACCTTATCAACTTAAAAATAAGTTTAATACTGTACTGGTAATACACAGCATCTAGATTGATTTAAAATCTAATTTCAATTATATATTAAGTAACACCAGTCATTAGAGATATTTTAATATTACATTTTTCGTAGGTAACAAAAAAATGCTAAAAAACTTATTTGAAAGTTAAATATTATGTGGTCAGAATATATTTTTTACTGATTATAGAACAATATTGAAAGATTTTATTTTGCAATTTAAGGGGGTAATAGAGTTTTTAAACTGGATAACAAGAATTGATGTTGTAGGATTTATTCGCCATAACCCAAATTGTAACTTTTATGATTTTTTAAAAATATTAGCAGGTAAAAAACCATTTTTTTTATTCCAGATTATTTTGGTTTACATCTTTAGGATAAATTTAAAAAAATTAATTTGGTTACTGCTATGCCTTTGGTCAATAATCACTTTTAAAGATTTTTTGTTTGCGAATTAAAAAAGTACTCAAATTTTAAATTTAGCTAAGCATTCCATAGAAATATGAAGTAATAATTAACCAAATATATTTTTTCTATAATTCCCTGATTTTTCTGAATATTTTGGTAAAAAAAATATTGCTTTATGTTAAATATTGTAGAAGTTATGGATTTTTTAATATAATAATGTCGCCGAAAGTGGTAGCCTCGGAAACGCCATTATAACCATATTTTGCTAAATTTCAAAAATTCATAACTTAAAAACTATTGAAGATAATTTTTTTAAACTTGCTATAGATTATTAGCATGGCCAAATAAACCAATAAAAAAATTTTCAGCCAAATCTGAGGTCATGGGTGACATTTCATTTTTTTATTGGATGATTTGAAATGGAATGACCCTGTTATGAATTATTCGACGGCCGTTTTTGCGAAAAATATAGGTGTTGGAAAAAATGGTGGAGACCATTTTTGTAGATTTCGAGTGATCTTCATTTTTTGTCTAAACAAATTTTTTTAATTCGCATATTTTGGCAGATATTCGCGGGAAACTCATTTTTTGGGACTGGGACACACTGAATAGATGTGGTAGTAGAGTTTCTTACTAAAAAATGCAGATGGACAAAACAGTTTTTTATCAAAATCCAAAAAGATTGTGAAGGAAATTTTCTGGGATCATTGGACACTTGCTAAGGTCTCATTATAAAAAAGAAATGTTAATAACAAACCATTTTTTAAAAAAATATTAATAAATTAATAAGATACTCTCAAAATATTGAGAAAAAAATCTTTGACTGCTTTTTCAATATCCTAGAAAAATCAGAATGGATCCAAACTCATAATATGCAATGCTAGGTACGGGTTTGTTTTCCCATTCCAATGAACTTTGAATGATTAAAATATGTACATTATTGTCCGGGTAATGGAACAATTCGTCCGCCCGCTTATAAGTGAATCCATAAAGATAGCGGCATACTAGCGGTAGAGCGGCAGCTAAAATAAGGGGACTTTTGGGTCCCGTTATCTCGAAAACTATAGATTTTTCGAAAAAAAATTATAAGAACCATTTTTGTAGACTTCAAGGCAATCTTCATTTTTTTGTCTAAACAAAAATTCTGCAATTCGCATATTTTGGCAGATATTAGCGAGAAACCCATTTTTCGGGCCTTATGGGGCTATTTTCAGCCCTTTCCCACCTGTTAATGTTGATAAACTTTTTCTCGCTCGAAAGCATCCGCGAGGACCTAAGAATTGCTTCACAAATGAAAACTGTACAGATTTATTTACAGCTTTGGGTACTTTCAGGTCTTCAGTTACTGGACTAATATCTGCATTCGTAGCACTGAACAATATGGAATTCTTTCTCATGGATTTTCAAATAAAACTAGATGGGGGCACCAAAAATCCTGTTTAGTTTGTTGAACTAAAGACCCAACCATGATCGCTATAATTACAGGTAAGTTTTTGTTTTTCCTATGATATCTTAATATAATTTATATAAAACTCTTCATTTAGAGACAAATTTATTAAATTCTTACTTATTGGTAAACTCTGTATATAAGAAATAGTCATGTAAAGAAATTATAACCTTTTTTTTGTAAATGTGGCAATTAAGCACAAGCAAATTTCTACCAATGACCATCAGTGTTAAAAACACACAGTGCTGATTTATTATTTATTCTATTTTTAACTTTAAAGCTTTAAATATTACTTCCGAAATAAAACAAGTAATAAATGTCACAATCAAGGATAAATACTAAACCATGCAGAGACATAACAATTTTTTGGCACATATCCTATTTGAAAAAAGATATGCTTTAAAAAAACAATAGCAATTTAAAATAACATCTTTTTATTTTAGACAGACAACATGATATCAGAACACAATAACACAAAATAAAAATCTCATATGTATGAGGTTATGTAGGTAAACGACCCACTAACATAAGCTGTTTACGAACAACCACTTTTCTTACCTAAGTTAAAGCTAGTTTCTGACCTGAGCTAAGTTGTTTGATCGAACACGCACGACTCCCCAAAACGATAAAAAATGTCAAATTTTGCTCAACTTAGGTTAGCCAAGATATCTCAGACAGAAATCCGGGTACCTTAGCAGGGGCAAGGGGGGAGGTCAGATTCTTACTTAGCTGTGACAAATCGTACGGCCAACTAAGTTAGTTTCCCTCAACTTAGGTCAGAATTTGTGCTGTTCGTAAGCAGCTATAAAATATGTGCTTTACTTACACTTTGCAGGCCCGAATAGCATTAAATAATGTGGTTTCAAATGTTGAAAAATATCTATACATTCCAATTTCAATTTTACTTTTCTCAATAGCTCTAACGCACAGGTCATAAAGGGGTCGCCAGTCCAGTTGAAGATCATCTCTGGATAACAGATACTTTTTTCTAAAAGGAAAAAAAGAAATAATACATGAAAAATAATCAAGAATATAAATCCTGTCAGCAAACTCCCAAAATCATATGATATTATTTGAAACTCACATGAATTCAGAACTTCAGAGTTTAATTCAAAAGCATATCACTTATAGTAAAAACTCAGTACTAGTGTAGGTAGGGTAGGTTTAAAGTGAGTGGGTATAACATGCTTCCACCGCGACCGTTCGGTCTATTGTGGCTCGTGGCAGTACTAGTGTCTAGAAATGTTAAATTTTCGGAAATTTAAGTTTGTATTCGCGAACTTATTTTTTACTATCGAAATTGGATACAAACATAAAAGTGCTTTAACTAGAGCTCTCTCGCTTTTTAATTTTGAAGAATAACCAACGGGAAACAAAGTAATTCATGTATTGTTTGTTTTAATTTTTGCTAACAGACCAACAGACTCTACAGTAACAATATGTATTTAAAAAAGAGACAAAACAAAACAAAACTAGTTTTGTGTACAAGTAAAAAATAAACAGCGTTCTTCTGTGCTCATTAACATTTTAATAAACATTTAATAAAGGAAATTTAAAAACGGTCCCCTAGAAAACCAGCGCCATCTTAATTTACTACAATTTGAGGGGAATTTGTAACCCAAAGATGGTGCTCTTTATCTTTAGGCTCCATGCTCGAAAACAAATTTTTGCTAGGTTGCTAGGTAACCACAACATACTGGTATCATAGTGGTATTACAGCATAACTAACAAAGAACAGCACAATTTCACGAATTGGTGGGAAAATACGGTCATTTTCCTCGCGAAGGATCAGCCGCCATTTTGGGATATGATCTGCCTCTTTACTTGAATTTTAATCATTTCGTGTGCGTTTCTTTCGTGTTTTGTGCTTAAAAATATCAAAAACGCCGCCAGGGAGATTGTGCTGCATGTTAGTGTGGAGAGGGAAGAGAGGACGCCATACATGTACTTAGAGATTGCCCAGCACTAGGGCACATCAGGGGGAAATGTCTAGGTACGGCATGGCTGGACCTAAATGACATAAGATTCCTGCCACTAACAGGACTCGCATCACTAGTGAGGAAATTGGGGCTCTAGTAAGCAAAATGACAGCGCCATATCAGTGTAAAAGGAAGGCATACATAAGGGACAGTACAGGGTGACAGAACCTGTGTATGCGTAAGGGTTGGTGTAGAGCATAATGGGCTTAGGCCTCAGTGCTCAGGGCCCCAGCGAGGGAACTCATCATGCTACAATAGATGGATAGATAGATAGATGTTAGTTAGGCTGGGCCACAAGCAAATATGTTACATAGTTACCTTGCAAAAATGTGTTTAAAACCAAAATAAACTTATGATTCCCATAACCCAGTCACCCCACTCCCATGAAAGATGTCATGGCAGATGGCGCTTCAATCATTTTTGTTGAAAATGACCAATTGTGCATACAACAGGCGCAATTTAAAAAGAAGAAAAAACCCAATCAGTTAAGAAATCAGAGTAGGGTAGAAACATTTTTTTTTTTTTTAAAAAGGGGGTTTTAGGTTTTTTTCCCCCCAAAAATTTCCCTAAAATTTTTTTTTGTTTTTAACAAAAATTTTTTAATTTTCAAAAATTTTTAAAAAAACCCAAAAAAAATTTTTCCCCCCAACCCCCACCCCCCAATTAAAAAAAGGAAGGGGTTTTTAATATTTTGTTAAAGCCCAATTTGCTTTTAAAAGGGTTTTTTAAAAAAAACAAAAAAAAACAGTTAAGAAATCAGTAGTAAGGTAGAAACATGAAGATAGCGGCAGTAATTTAAATGCGAATATTCGGGCGACCATAGCATCATCCTTCAAATTATTTGAGATAATTATTAACAAGCATTACATAGATGTGTTTGACTTAAATATGAACAGGTACTATTGGTACCATTACAAAAATACTTACTTTAGTAACTGTGATAAAGTAAATCCGCATTTATTAACTCTTGTGGGTTCCAAATCCGGAATAGTAATTAATTCGTAAAACAGTTTCACCAAGGCGATATGGTCCTCCTTAGAAAATTTTAATCCATAAATTTTGATATACCTAGAAAAGAAATTGAATTTTAAAATTTCGCGCCGTCATCACTACTCACGTGACCATGACAAGCCAATACCAAAGCCAGACTGTCATTTGTCAAAAGTCAAAAATGAAAAACTCATGCAGGGAAAGATGAATTTTTTGTTTTAATTTTTGGAAAAACTGTTAAAGAAAAAACCGTGACAAAAAGTGAGAAATTAGAAAACTAGTTTAAAATATTACTTGTTAAGTCTAGATGTCCATAGGGCACATCCTGGTCTCATTTCACGTGCCAAAACTGATTTAACCAGGTTAGTTTTGATAGCAACAAATAATTTTTCGGATTCCTCATCCAAATAGCTACTGTACGGTAATAATTCATTATAAACGTTTTCTTTTTGCGGCTTATAACCCAATTTTAAAGCCCTCTTGCTTTTATAATCCTCATCCATAATGTCTTTTAATATTTTGTTTTATAACCGATTATCACTTTACAATTACACAATACACACTATAACAAATTATTATTAAATCACCTATTTAAATGTTAAATGTTGCACCTCGCGCATCAAAATTGTGAATGAAAATTTTAACAATAGCTATTTTTATTTAAAAAATTTTACCAACTCATTTTGTTATCTGACATTTGTGGTATTTTCTTTTGTCATTTTTGATGGGAGAAAAATGACACTGCTTTTTCTCTCACTTCTTTAGTTACCGACCAATAAGCTTTTAGATGAAAACGCGGGTTATTTAAAATGGAGTTGTTAATATTTTCAAAATATCAATATTTTTCTGAGGGATGGAGTAGCTTTTAATATTTAATATGCCAAAATATATAATTTATGTTATAAAAAAGGAGAATAAACTAACACACATAGGTTCTATAACAATATTTAAAATATAACAAAAAAAAATCACTTGTAATAAATTTTTCCTTTAAAAAATAATTTACTTTTTCTTTTGAATGCCTAAATTTCACTTGCACTCAAAGATTTCAAAAAGGTGGTCAGTTAAATGTGGACGCAGTAATAGGGATTTATTTCTGATGGTATACAATGCAACAATGGGAAAAAATGAAAGTTATGCTTAAATGCCAGGTCATGGCCTTTTATTGGATATTTTATTAATTTTTTTTTAGAAAATTTTAAATAACTGCTATATGATACAAATTTTATTATTCTTATTTAAAACTTTCTTAAAATAGCTACATAACCAAATAACTTTTTAATAAATTGTTATGATATTTAATTGCATATCTATTTATGGTAAAATTTTAATCGCCATTTTCTCGAAAACAAAGATAGGTAAAGGATGTAATACAGGTTTTATATGAGAAAAATGTCTTGTAGAATTTAAATATTGTAAAATATACAGGGTATTTTATTTCCAGTTAAACCAGAAGTGACAAAGTCAAATAAAAATTATAATACAAAGTGCATATGCAGGATGCATGTTATTTGTGCATGCAGCAAAATTGTTTGACTACAAAATAAACCAAAACATTATTTAGTCAAGTTCAAAATCACCAAGAGTTGCCAAACATTTGCACAAAATTTTTCCGCAATTTTTTTACCTTTGCTCCAACGAGTGGTGCATGCCAATTTTTCCAGAATATTATTTTAACGAAAACTTCAATAATTTTCATTGGCCTGCAATTCCGAATCATTTAACCCTTTTGATCCTTTGTGCAATTGCTGGATGCATGCCATTCATTACTAGA